>JASDQU010297293.1:0-14028 GCA_032191745.1 Picea mariana | reverse complement strand
AAAGTTTCAGCAAAGACTCTGGTCCTTGATTATGCCTCTGTGTTTGAGACTTCTTGGTTTATAACAAACAGTTTCTCTTTTCCATCTTTATTTCGTCTTCTATTGGAGGGTTCACAGTTGAAGGACTCACGTGGACTTAGTAATCTTGTTGTGATAAAGGATTTGTTGTGACATCTTTGTATTCTCTGGTACTTGTGTTTGAATGTAAAAGGATTTTGTGTTCGAATGCATTTCTTCTTCAGTCTGTTAGGCATTGAATGTCTGTGATAGACCTTGCACCCTTCTTGCATAAGTCTTCCATCTACTCACCCTTTATTACGACTTACTGTTTGGAGTTTATCAAGATCTCACTCGTCATGCATGCCTGGTCTGGTTTCTGAGTTGACACGATGCTGTTCTGAGTCTTCCTCCATTTGATCACCCTTTAAAATAAATGGTGAGATTAAAGTGATGGGCTTCGGGCTCTACTCCTGCTAGCAATCCAGGAGTGACTTCCGAACGCCAACAGATACATTCAAGCATAAATGGAGTTTCTAGACATCGCCTCATTTGGTATGACTTATAGATACGCTCTCAAGATCGAGCAGAAACCAGACCAGGCATGCATGACGAGTGAGATCTTGATAAACTCCAAACAGTANACTTCCCATAGAAAACGCATCTTCATCAAGCGGCCATGCAACCCCCTTCAAGGTACAGGTAAATTTTGATATTTCATTATTTGAAGGATTGATAGATGAGGATTTTGTAGATAAATGGTTGAATCTGCTTGAAGGGTATTTTTCAGTCCACAATTTTTTTGACAGGGAAAATATTACTTTTGCACTCCTCAAGGTCGTCCCCCATGTTAAGGACTGGTGGGATACTTACTCTGAGAAAAGGGCCATAGAGGAATATTCAATATTTGCGTTGTCCCCCACATGGGATTCCTTCAAGGATGCCATTAAAGAACAATACTACCTTGTTGGAAGCTACGGGGACCGGTACACAAGATGGACCACCCTCTATCAGGAAAGGGAATAGATAGTACCATATTTCACCAATATTTTTGATAACCTGTGCACCAAATTGGGTATCAAATACTCTAAGCGACATCTCATGCTCAAATACTGTGGTTGTATGCATAGATACATTCAAATATAAATGGATTTTTTGGACATCACATCATTGGGTACAACTTATAGATATGTTGTCAAGATCGAGCAGAAATTTAAGCAGAAGAGGTGAGAGTTTGGATATGAAAACTCCTCACAGCCGAAGTAGGGAAAAGGCGGCCCCAACCCACAAAAAAAGGTACAGATAAAATATGGCCACTCTCAGGACAACCAATACAAGCCACAACACAAGAAGGGTAATGAGAAGTCTAAGAAGGACAGAAGAAAATGGTGCGAATACCATAAAATTCCTTGGCACAACACCGAAGAATGTTGCTCCAAGCAGTCATTGGTGGCTGAGTTGAAAGCTTCTGAGTTAGAGGCAAATTCTGACTCCAAATCAAATCTAGAAGGAGATAAGCGGATTATCGATGATGAACCCAGTGCCACTATCACTACCACCAAAGTCCATCCAAGTGAACCAAAAGAACTAGAGGAAGGATAATGCCTCTTTCAGTCACAAATGTGGGTAAAGGGGGCTTCACTTCATTTCATTTTCGATAGCGGAAGTTAGAAGAACTTGATATCATTAGAGGTCATCAAGCGGTTGGACCTACTAACGACATCACACTCGCATCCCTACACCATCAGTTGGCTTCACCAAGAAAGAGATCTTTGTGTTAGCCAACAATGTCGTCTTCCCTACAACATCAAGCCTTTCAAAGACGAGGTATTATGTGATATTTCTCCCATTGAAGTTTGTGATGTTCTTTTAGGACAACCATGTTTTTGGAAGTGACATGTTATGTATGATTCTAGATCTCGTAGTGTTATTATTACTTTGGGTAGACAATTGTATAGGATACCAAAGGTAGCGTTGTTTACCGCTATTTCTTTAATCTCTGCTAAGAAATGAAGTAAGTTCATTTCACAGATCATGAAGTTCGTATTTTTTGTGATCCATGCTCACAGTAAGAAGAAGGTCATCACCACATCAGTGGCCTCTACATAGAGCCTCTCTTTGAAACAAAATAAATTGGACGGGATCATGGAAGAGTACATAGACATATTCTCCTCACCCACCGGGGTACCGATGCACTTCCAATTCAAGAATCAAATTGATCTAACCCCCCATGCACCTCTGCCTAATGGACCAATATATCGTCGCTCCCTGATGGAAAATGATGAAATCAAGCATCAGATCCAAGATCTGCTTCAAAAGGGGCACATCAGACCCATCTCCTCCCCTTGTGGAATATCGATTGTACTTTTGTAGAAGAAAGACAGGACCTGGCATCTCTGCATTGATTATAGAGCATTAAACAAAATCACAGTCAGGAACTGGTACCCAATTCCTAGAATTGATGACCTTCTTGACCAACTCAAAGGGGGGAATTTCTTCAGCAAGATTGACCTAAATTCTGGCTACCACTAGGTTCACATCGAACCAACTGATGTATGGAATACAACTTTCAAATCTAAAGAAGGTCTCTTCAAATGGATGGTCATGTCGTTTGGCTTAACAAATGCACCAACCACTTTCATGAGGTTGATGGATGATGTATTGATACCCTTCACCAACTCTTTTGTGGTAGTATATTTGGACGACATCCTCATCTTCAGCAGAACTTGGGAGGAGCACATGCATCATATTCAATAAGTTTTGAGAACTCTACAACAGGAAAATCTATATGCCAACTTGGAAAAATGCTCCTTTGGCATGAAAATGGTCCAAAACTTGGGATACATTGTTGATGAGCATTGGGTACATGTTGATCCAGCTAAGATCCAATTCATTTGTGACTCGCTAACCTCAACCACACTAACTGAGCTTCAAATCTTCTTGGGACTTTCCAACTTCTACCGACGGTTCATGTTGGGATTCTCCCATATTGCATGGGCCCTCAGCTAAGTGACCAAGGCCGGTGGCAAGGTAGAGTTTGCATGGGGGAAGGAACACCAAAGATATTTTGATGATCTGAAGCATCACTTATTCTCAACTCCAATACTCTCCTTACCCGATATGCAACCACTGTTTGATATTGAAACAGATGCATCTAACTATGTTGCAGGTGCATTTCTCACTTAGCATGGTCATCTAGTAGCATACCATAGTGAGACACTCTCATATATTGTCTAGAAATACCCCACTTATGACAAGGAAATGCATTCCATTGTACAATCTTGTCATGAATGGAAACATTACATTCTGGGAAAGGAGATAATCATTCACACTGATCACAAGCCTCTACAGTTCATATAGAAACAGGGTAAGTTGCAGAACGACTACCATCAAAAGTGGTCCACCTACCTACAAAAGTTCCATCTCAACATCAAGTATAAGACAAGGAGCACAAATCATGTTGATGACTGCCTCAGTCGACCCCTCATGGCTGTACTCCCCACAGTGCTCCATTCATGTGAGAATGACGCATATGAGTGGCCCCAACTTTATCAGCAAGATCCAGACTTCACCACCACCTATCATCTCTTAGGTACATGCGCGAATGTCACTAATTTTCACATTTAGGATAGACTGTTATGCCATTTGGGCCATCTCTGTGTTCCTACAAGTGAGCGTGCAAATTTGATTTGGTAGGCTCGCTACAGTTGGATGGCAGGACATTTTGGCGTGGACAAAACTGTGGTTGTTCTACAAAAACATTTTTATTGTCCAAAACTTCAATGGGACGTCAACAAGTATATTTGATATTGCACTTCATGTGCCATTTCCAAGCCAGCTATCAAGAAGAAAGGATTATATACCCGTCTTCCTACTCCTGAGAGGCCTTGTGAATCCATCTAATTGGATTACATGTCTGGCCTTCCTTCCACCAAGCAAGGAAATGATTGTGTATTTGTGTTAGTTGATCGGTTTTTGAAGATGGTCATTCTCACATATTGCAAGAAGAGAATCACAACGACAGATACTGCCAATATATTCTTAGAACGAGTGTGGATCCATTTTGGGATACCACAAACCATCATCTCTAATCGGGAAAACAGGTTCCTCAACACATTTTGGTCAAGTCTCTGGTCACTTTTGGACACCAAGCTCATTAAATCCACTGCCTTCTACCATCAAACCGATGGCCAAATAGAGGTCATCAATTGGATGATTGTGGACATCTTGTGCATGTATAACTCTCAGCATCCACGTACATGGGATGAGATTCTTCCCTATTTTCAACACAACTACAATATGGCGCTCCATAGCTCCATCGGCCATAGCCCCTTTCAGGTGGGGCTGGGATTCCAACTCTTGGGTCCCATTGATGTTGCACTACCTCTTGCAACAACACATACAAATTCTTCCCATGTTCAGTCTAAGGCCAAAAAATTCATCGGATTCATTGAGCGGATTGAACACATCTGCCAATAGGTCCATGAGATTTTGCCGAGAGATAATGCTAAGTTCAAGTAGTGTCATGATCAACACTAGCTCCGCATAAATTTTAGGTGGGAGACAAGGTATGGTTACATATGTAGAAATAATTCCTTACAGAGCCCCATCGGAAGCTCCGTCCACTTCACTATGGGCCTTACACTATCACCAAGGCTGTGGGTGACAATGATTTTGAGTTCAACACTCCTCCATTCCTTGGATTGCACCCAGTGTTCAATGTGGACCTCCTCCGACCATATTTTCCACCATTATTGGACACCTCAAAGATCACAGAATAGTTGACACCAATAGATATCAACTCAAAATACATGGAACATGAATCCACTGATCAGATAATGGACACAAAGGTCAAGGGAATTTTCCAGCATACGGTCCATCTTTATCGGGTTGTCAAGGCAGGGAATCTCATGCACCAAGAAAACTGGCTCACTCAGAGCCAAATTCAACATAAATTTCCTCACCTAATGGGGGAACTCAATGCAATGGGGACCATTTCTTCCTAAGGGGGGAGGACTGATCCAGGTGGATATTGTTGGCCACCCACCTATTCCAACTAGCTCTTTTTGACAGTTTTAGTTCAACATGTTCTTCTATAATACTTTGTAATTGTGGTTTCTACACTTTCAGGGTTGTCTCAAGCCCTACACATCTCCCAGGTGGATATTGGTGGTCGCCCACCTAATCCAACTGGCTTAGTTTGGAATTTTTTATGTCAGTACATCTTTATGTACTTCCAGGGTCATTTTGGGGCCCTAAACAATGTTTTTTTGGCTTGCCATAGTCAAACTATAGACAGATTCAGATTTTGATGGCATAATGTGTAGTTCTTGAAAATTCCTTTCCAACGGGCTATCACGTGCCTAAAACAAAGGTAGTATGAAAAATTTACGACCCTGGGAAGTTGAGATACCAACTTACCCATCAAGGTCCACATAACTTTTGGTGTTTCATTTCCTAGGGTTAGGTTTTTGGATGTCTAGGGTTTTGGAATTGATGAGTAATGTTAAAAAGGCCTATGGAGCCTCATTGTAATCATTCTTCTCAGATGAATGTGTGTAGCATCCACATCTCTTCTTATAGATATCTACCACCATTCGAGCAAGTTGTTTTTAGTTCTGCAATTTTACAGTTCCAGCCTATTTCATTTATTCAATAGAAGTTAGTGTTCACTGGATATATGTTTTTGTTCTTCGTATCTTGGTGTTATTGTATTCAGTCTGTTATTCATTTCGTTCGGCTCATAAATCAGGATCATGCTACATCAATGAACGTTGGGGCCAAACCAAAAAAAATTAAAAGAAAGACAAAATTTTAATGTATTTTTCCACGAATTATAAAAACGTGGAAATATTTCGTCACATTTTGGGCCCATATGTACTAGTGTCATATGTCGTCCTCGGAGTGTGGATATGTTGTCAGCCTGATGTATCTTGGTCTTGACGGGGCCCATTGATCTACAAAGTCAATATCTAATCTTTACCGTAAAAGGCTTACCATAGAAACCATATATCGTGGGACCAGGTTTCCATGTGTTACTTCCTATGTGGAGTTCCTTACGCCAGCATGAAATTTTTCATCATTGAAACATCAAAACTTTTCACACTTCTCATCAACAAAAAAATATCACGGTCCAAGATGAGCAATAATATGGATCGTTGATATTGTTAATGATCAATGATCATGATTTAACCATCTATAAGTCTAAGCTATGGAGTTTGGACCGTCGATTTGGAAACGTTATCCCAGATCTAATTTTAGTCATTGATCTCTTCTAGACATGAATTGGTCGCCTTTCCTTTAACTTCATTGCACCTTCTAAACTCTGACACACTATCGTCCATCGATCTACATCTAGATTTAATGGTCAGATATGTTCCCATCATCGGACTGTCGGGATTTTTTCATCCTTGAACACCTTAAATCCTCCAATGCCTATGGTCTGCTATAACAAGAATCGTTGATCTGAATATGGATCCAACGGCCACGATTCTCTCGTTACATGCAGTGAGTACTTTACTATGATATTGATCAAATGGTCATGACTTAACTTGACCTTGATCCAATGATCACGATTCCCTCCTCTTACATTATCGTTTGACGTGATTTGGATCATTGATCCTTCTAGTGATCAACGATCAATGACCACTATATCTTTTGTTGCATCCAAACCTGCAACAAACACTCAGCTCCTGCTTGCACACAACAACTCTTGAAAACTACACAAACACTAACTCAATATATCATACAATGATACACCAAGATGTCAAATAAACACACAAAGATTCTAGTGATGAATCTGTACACAATTTATATAAGGTCCTTCTCGTCTTTCTGGCCTGATTTACATTTAATTGGACTTTGTTTGGCCTTTTGGCCACACTTGGCCTTCTACTCACAGTCTACCTCTTCCTCACTTTGTCTGTACAAACAATTATTTCTCTAATTCTCAAATGCTTACAAAATATACGACACAGGGCTGAAATCTAATTCATTTCAGATCCTACTTAGACTCCACAAAATTTTCAAGGATCTCTCAAATCCACAATATCCTCAACAGATTACTCTATGATCTCTTATAGACCTCACAACTTTTGATATATGATATCATAGGCAAATTCACTTACATTTAACCAAACTCAATTAAACAAAACCTATTACATGGATTCCTTCTAGAATTTCAATAAAACATAAGAAATTACAATAATAACAAGTTAGTGAACCAACTCCCTTGGTAAATTCATATACCCCTAGGTCTGTTCACCAAGGTAGATTTTGGAGGAAAATTTTATCCTGCATCAATGTTCTAGTCAAATGTTTTCTCTCTCTTTACAGTCTGTTCACCATGGTAGATTTTGAAGGAAAAAATGCTCCTACATCAATGTTCTAGTCAAATGTTTTCTCTCTCTTTCCAATAAAGTAATGGAGAAGAATGTTAACATGTGGATTATATGTATTAAGGGAACCCGATAATTTTAAGTGGTCTTAACCTCATCTTCAGGAAATATGGCAAGAAAAGAATGGTGGCTTTGGAAATTCATAAGTTGGAATGCTATGGTCCACACAATTATGTTAATATAATGAAGGATAATATTGTTAGTCCCTGCCAAAGGCATAGAGGGACTATAGCGATCGATAATTCGTTGACTTCATATTAGTTTGTCCTTTGACCAAAAATATTTGCATAATATCTATTGTTGGAACTAGGGAACTAAAAAGATTGATTTTTATATAATAAAAAATACCATATATGTCATGATCTGATTGGATAAAAAATGGTAGGTCTTATTGCCAGCTTCTATATTCCCAATGTTTTATATGTTAGCATATCCAAAGTTTTTGATCATATATGGTCTTTCTGAATTTTTACTTTTATTCTTGAAATGTTTGGATATCCGAAGTTTTGAAGATAGAGAGTCGGGTTTTTATTACTTCACTTCATATTACTTTGTCCTTTGAATAATATTTTTTTTTACATACCCTCTATTGTTTGAACTATTGTTACTTATTTTTTTTTATTGTTATAAAATAATATAATAAATGTTTTTTCGTACATAACAGAGATGCCACACTACATTCTTTCTTAAATGTTTACACAACAGTCTTGACAGATTTAAATGTTTACCTAACAGGCCTCACAGCCTTAAATGTTTATTTAATAGGGATGTTACAATACATTTTCCTCCTTTTTTAATATATTTTTTTGTTTTATGCAATGTTCTCTGCATTGAATATGGGAAATATTGTTCTTCAGCAACATTATTGGTTCAGTGGTTCATCTTTGATCCTTTCTTGTTCACTGGTTTCTTGTTTTCCCATTGGTCTTGTTGCAATTTGCACGCTTGGGTTTATGCAAAAATACATTTTCCTCCATTTTTTTTTTATTTTTTATTTTTATTGTTGTTGCAACGTTCTCTGTAGTGAATATGGGAACTATTGTTCTTTAGTGGAATTATTGGTTCAGTGGTTCATGTTTTCTCCTTGCTTATTCACTGGTTTCTTGTTTTCATGTTGTTGTTGTTCTTGTTTTCCTATTGGTCTTGTTGCAATTTGTACGCTTGGGTTTCTGCAACCGCGATTGGAACTGGCCTTCTATCGTTCCCCATCAACGGGTAGGTTTTAGTGTCGTGTTTAGCCTCCTCTGTTATTTGCAGTTTGCAGGTGAGACATTTCACTGCTAGGGTTTCCTGAGTTGAAATCCTCTTGCAGAACATCTTTGTATGTGAGGAGAAAATACAATTTCCTTTTCCTATACACCACTGTCGTTGCGATGGAGGTAGGTTTTGTGTCAAACATTGGCGATCAGGAAAGAGACAAATAAAATGTTACAATCCTATTTCTCTGGTCATAGTAATCACATACAAATATGGACAACAAGAAGATTTTGAACGCTCCCGGTATTGAAAAATACCAACCCTGAAAACTGCACCTTTCTTCAGCGGCATTACTGGTTCAGTGGTCCATGCTTGCTCCTTGCTTGTTCACTGGTTTCTTGTTTCCTTGTTGCTCTTGTTCTTGTTTTCCTGTTGGTCTTGTTGCAGTTTGCATGCTTGGTTTTTTGCAACCGTGATTGGAACTGGCCTTCTATCGTTCCCCATCAATGGGTAGGTTTCGGTGTCGTGTTTAGCTTCCTTTTCTATTTGTAGTTTGTAGGTGAGAAATTTCACTACTGGGGAGGCTTGAGTCAAAATCCTCTTGTAGAACATCTTTGTATGTGGGGAGAAAATATGATTTCCTTTTCCTATACGTCACTATGGTTGCGATGGAGGTAGGTTCCATGTCAAACATTGGCTATCAGGAATGAGATAAAGACAACATTACATACATGCTTCTCTGGTCGTATTAATTACATACAAATATGACAACAAGAGGATTTTGAACGCTCCTAGTATTGAAAAATACCAACCATAAAAACTACACCTTTCCTAATTGCTTGCACAGTGGCATGCCTTTGGATGTTCTTCATAGCCTTAAGTGTTTACCTGACAGGCCTCATAGCCTGAAATGTTTGCTTAACATATGTGTTACAATACATTTTCCTGTGAAATTTTTGATACAATCTTGTGTGCAGTGAATTTGGCCAATATTGTTCTTCACTTACATTCCTGGTTGGGTGATTGGTGCTTTCTCCTTGGTTCGTTGGATGCTTCTTATTGTTTTTTAATTCAAATTTGCAGGGTTGAGGTCATGCATCTGCAGTTGGGCCTTTTGGTGCTTCTTCACTGGTTTGTTGTTTGTTGCTTGTTGTTGTTTGCTTCAACTTTGCAAGGTTGGGTTCCTGCATCTGCAGTTGGCCCTATTGTTACAGTTTGTAGTCCAGGGGTTGTGCTTCTGTCCTTCTCCATTCACTGGTGAGTCTTGGTTTTTCGTTCATTCTTGCATAGCTTGACAAGCCTGTTGCAATATATTTTTTTCCCTGTATATCTTCACATCATGAGTCTGACTGACCATTGTTCATTTGCATACTTACCCAATTTCTTCTAAACTTGCATGTTTTTCCCTTTTTTTCTTACCCTCTATTATGCGTTTCTGGTTCTATAYTTTGTCACGTTTATGTGCTCACGGGTTCCTGGTGTGGAGAACTAACAAATCGTCATCTCCATCTATATCTTGACATCACGAGTTCAACCGACCATCATTTGTTTGCATAATTAGCCAATTGTGTAAACGCGGATTCGCGGATAGGTGCTATCGAACTCTGGTAACCCATGTTCGGGGTATACATATTGCACCCAAAACTTTCATGCTCTACAATTAAACCCTGGACTCCTCGAACTCGCAAGCCTGAGTCTACCTACGATGACTCTGTCTTTCTGACCTACCTTTCCATACTTAGTCGAGTCTTCAAAGTTTCACGGGTTCACGCACGCCTAGGTTCAGAAAAGTTTGAAAGCATTACCTTCTGCCCTTCCCAATGCACATTAATTATGATTTTACTATTGGCAACCCAATAGATAGGTTCGAAAAGATTGGATTTAATAAGAGGAAATCTTGAGGACATCTCCCATTAAAAATCATTAACATGTGAATATTATGGGATGCGATAATTTTTTTTGCATCCATTTTGAATTTGCAAAAAGTGTTGGTTATCTTATTTTTTCAAAGGCATCATCATAGCAATAGTTCAATATTGTACTACCATGCTACCATCCACAAATGTGTCATCCACAGAGGTCTTAATGTCATGTCTCTCTTTAATACTGTCCATATATTACAGGTTGTCATATTTCAGAATCTGCTTGCATATGGGAATGTTAACTCATGTTATTAGTGACTACTCAATGCACATATTCGAAAATATTGGCATTAATAAGAGAAAAGGTTGAGGGAAACTTCCATTAAAACAAATTAAACCAAATTGTACGAAATATTATACTATCATCCTCCAGCATTCATTTTAAATACTTATTCCCATTTCTCTCTATCATCGAAGAGTTGGGATTTAAGGTGCCTTGGTTGTAATGTTCTTGGTCATGGACATGTGAGACAACTTAGAGATGTCATTCAGGCCCAAATGAAAGAGGAGGGAATCATTTTATGTGACGTCAAATTTGAGCAAAAAAAATACTCTATTAGCCAACAGAACCTCAGACACACACACAAAAAAAAATCAAGTATCTTGTGATTGGTGTTCTCCCTGTATTTGATGCTTTCATTAGTTGAAAGGCCTACCTGAAGATTTGTGTGTTGAACTTATTTTTTTTTTTACTGGGAGTTGGAAGGGACTTTCGGGTCACTTGCAAAATGATCTTTCCTTGAAGTATATAGTTTCTTCCAACAACACAGATTTGGCAAGTGTATCAAATTCTGCAAACTACACAAGAATTTATCTTTCGTCAGAGGAGTCTCACATACCGTGGCTTACAAAATGGTCTGGAATATTCGGAAATGACGCCAAATATTACTCCATTAGCGAATATACTCATAAGGAAATAATAAATTTGGATTGTCGTGAATATGAGAAACTGTATGGGTCTATTTCAAGTTTGTTGAGTTACTTCTGGGTGGTAACATACCTGATAGAAAGTCATATTCTTTGTCAAAGTTTGTTCACCGTCCTTTGGATGTAGTAACATACTCCACATACAATCAACTTTCTATCACTACTGCACATTTTTTCACTATTCCTATGCATATGATTGCATCTGGGTTGATGAGCTTGCCCCTCTTTGCACGAATATTCTCCTCCTACTTGAAGGTGGGTATATAACCAAGGAACGATGCTCTCAAAATTTTCTAATGCCTGCATGGACATGTAAGTGGGAAAATTTAATGGGAAGGAATTATGGCTTATGGACTTTGCAACACTTTCTGAAGATTACTTTATACTGCCACCTTCTGCAAGAAGTTTTCCATCTTCAGGTAATGATTTGGTTTATGAAAATCACCTTTTACTACCACCTTCATGTAATAATTTCATTTCATTCTTTAGAAGAGACCTTAATGTAGTGGTGTATTCCAGAGCTGTTTCCACCTAATATCAATCTTCCTGCTATTTTCCTTGATTTGGATAAGGAGAATGCAATTTTTCTGTTGCAGTGGATCTGATATTTGAAAAAAAAAAAATTTACTCGAACAATACAATTTCTTATTTTTTTAAATATAGAACAATGTTTTTTTTTAACACACGACTGTTCAAAAAGGTTTAGTCATTGTTTTGGATTCACGTCCTCCAAGGATGTTAATTCATCACACAATTAATATTTCTTGTGCCAATGCAATCGAGTCGTTGTCCACTATGGCAATTGCATTAACACTACAATGTCAGATAATAGATGTTTGACGTGTACCCAATGTCAAGGTAAATATCGCGCAGGATACCAAAGGTCCAAAGATTTCTGGACTCAAAGCAACATTGTAGTTGTCATGACAAAGAAACACTAAAGTCAATGTTCTTTGTAGGTCTAACAATCCTTCTGTCTAAGTTCTTTGACAATGACATCCCTGCTTTTTCACCGCATTTTCACATTGCAGTCAATAACATTGTTCCCATTTCCACCGCCAGTGTCGATGTCCAAAGCCGAAGCTATCTGGATCCTGGAGTCACTGCCAGTGTGGATATGTGAATGTGAAACTACCTGGAGCCTGGGATCAAGACTTCTTACACTTGACATTAGTATCAACAGTGATCAAAAGTTGATTGTATGCCGAGTATGGTACTACATCTAGAGGTCGCTCAACACTTTTTGACATAGAAATTGGTTTTCTGTCAAGTCTGTTGCAACTTTGGCATAAAACGTTCTGTAATTTTAGAATGTTGATTCAAACGTGCATACATTTTCTCACGTTCATGATTATCCAAATTTATAATTTCCTTCTGAGTGTATTTGGTCATGGAGTAATATTGGACATCACTTCCGAATACTCCAAACCATTTTGTGGGCCACGATGTCTGCCACCCCTACGAAGAAAGATATATTCTAATGTGGTATGCAGTACTAGATACACTTGCCATATTTGTTCTACTGGAAGAAGCTATGTACTTCAACAGAGGAACATTTTGCAGCTGACTTAGACGTCCCTTCTCGTTTACAACAATAAAACAAAGAAGTTCAACATACAAATATTTAGGCAGGATTTTCAACCAAATAGATGATCGAATATAGGGAGAATAACAGTCACAACATACTTGAATTTTATTTTTTCTCAGCTTTTGTTGGCTAACCGGATTTGTTTCCCCCAAAGATGAAGTCACATAAAACCACTCCCTCGTCTTTGAATTGGGATTGAATCGCATCTCTAAGTTGTCTAAGATGTCAATGACCAGGAACATTACAAGGAAGGAACCTTAAACCCCAAGTTTTTCGATGATAGAGAGAAATTAACACTTAGCAAAGTATGGAATGTTGAATAACCAGCCAATGTAGGAAGGCCATATCTAGAAGAGACAAGCTATTCAAAAAGCTGGGATAGATCTAGCTGGCAGCACCAATGAAGTCCAAGACCCAAAATTGATATTTAACTCGTTGTTTTTTACGAATCAGGCATTTTATGATCAAGTAGAAATCTATAAAAAACTGTCCACGGACTTCATTATTGTACATATTTTCTTTTTTTGTCGGTGGCAGGCCCAATCGCAATCATCATGGAAAATAATCTCAGCTGTATTTTGTAACCTAGTTTATTTGAATATAGAATATTTGAGGCTTTTGTATGTTTTTTTCCAATCTCTGGTATTCTTTTTTTATTTTATTTTGTACTTTTGTTCTTTCGTTAAACATGGATGACAAGATTTTATTTCTACTTCCCAGTACTTCGATTTAAATAAAGGATACTATGTTCGCTCCTTGCATTTTAAATGGAAGAATAATTTTTCATAGGCCATACTTATATGGTGCCTGCCCTATACTTAAAGAAAGAAATGGGAGGACCCATCCTGCTTTCATTCTTCAAGGTCCCGTAAATAGAATGAATTAATGACTCTATTTCAACAAGGCAACTTAAGTGTTCACGTCATGTTCATGTTCAATATTTTGCATATATTGCAGCTTCTTCTATTTGATAATATATAGTTAAACCTGGATGACAAGC
>JASDQU010297287.1:1680-13977 GCA_032191745.1 Picea mariana | reverse complement strand
GTCTAATAACCCTAGAAGTCTTGTCGGCTCAAGAAGATAATTTATATTAGGTTATTAGCCTCCAAGAGAAGAAGTCAACCAGAAATAATAATCATATACTGAACAGACACATATCCAGAAGGAGAAGTCGGCCCCAGCAAATCTGGCAGAACCAGTATAAATACAGGGCACCAGTTCTCATTTGACAGCATCTCAGAATTGCAATTCCTAGTTTGGTGCACACGTGTGGAGGAGAGCTACAGGTGCAGCTGCAGCAGCAACAAGTTTTCAGTATTGGCTTGAATATCTCTTGGCTAGGGTTTGGACTATCTGATCAGCTTTTTGTGATGCGCTATCCTTGGGGAAAGATGTGCTACCCTTTGTTTGGATATCTAGCCTAGGGTTTTCTTCCGAAGGAATTCTCAGTCAAGGTTAAGTTGCTTGGAGGGTGGCTTCGGCCTATGGTTGGGTGACGAGGGTATCATCAATGGTAAAATGAGCACACCATCTTCTATATTCTAACAAAGAGAAAATAAGAATGAGAATGGGAAGAGGAATCCAGAGACTCGGATCACAGGAAAGAAGGCTAGAAAGCTCAGTAAGAAGAAAGCAAAATTAGAAAAAAACTGCAGGAAGTTCCAGAGAAGACTTCACAGAAGGCAGGCTTGTAGAACTTGAACATCGCCGGAATAGTAGAACAACGCAGAATGGGACTTCGCCACGGTGAAGCTATATGACAGTTGGAGGCATCCCAACCGTTAGAATGATGCTCCAGAATGGCTAGAAACACAGTTATTGCTACAAAGATCTCCATTGGACCATTGAGACTACGCCATAACGGATGGATTAAGGCATTTCGACCCGTTGAAGGAATCCGTTACGATGTTGTTTATTTATTTCGTCGAATGTTGCATCGAGACCACTTTTTCCCAACTGAGATATTTGAGCTAATAGAAAAGTGATCGCACACTTCACTTTACTATCTAGACCTCTCCATCGACTCGATTACCTTGAGTGTCCATTCACCTACTCAAGTTATTTGATTACGAGTGTGCATGTCGGGCGACCTTAGCGCAGTAGAGAAATCGGTAGAAGAGATCTTGATCGACCTTATGGCTGAGAAAGTCATGTCTGCAGGTATACAGGCATCGTCGACGGGCAGATTGCAAGCATCCCCCTTGACTGGACGTCGATCAGTTCCATCCTGAACCGCAACTGAGAAGAGAAGCAAGCACCGCGATGATTTGGCGAACACGAAATAGATCCGGCCGGTCTTGCCCGACTACATCCCACCTTTGGCTGGCACAATTAGTCGTGACAGCGTCCCATCATATTTTGAGTACACACTCATCACTGCGTACCTCCCAAAGGTGATACGTGCAGTCAGACCGCAGTTGGGACTGATCCCAACTCTCAAGATAAGCGATTTCAATCTCAACGACAGGAAGAATTATGGTATGCTTTCACCGCACAGATACCTGACGAAGATGACTGGGAAGAAGCCTAAGATAGTTCCCCAACCATGGATCAAGGATATTGCGAGATCAACGATCTTAAACGTGATGAAGATCCCCCACTTTGGCAAACATCAATAGGTTAACGCGTGTGTTAAACTCCTCCTTTCATGCTACCATGGAGGGTATCTTTGGCTGGATAGGCGCATCACTGTGGATCTGGCACTGATCCACCTGACCATTGAATTGAGCATGCAGGGACTGGACCCTCACCAGTTCTACCCAAGAAAGACATCAGATCACTCCTTGGCACAGTGCATCAAGGAGGCGTATGCCAATGTGGAGAAAGGGAAGTGAGGCTATAAGGTATCCTCCATCTAGGATGGTGTAGTGTGCCTAGCTTGTCAGTTGATAGCGGGCAAGCTTGTCAGGAAGAACCACCCTACGCAGGTCACAGGATTTGTAGTCGACCTCGCAGGGAAGTGTGTCGAAGCGATGCAGATGAACTGGACGAGCTACCTCGTCAATGAGTTGGAGAAGGACTCCCACGAAGCATAGGACCAAGGCTATGAATTCCACTTCAATTGGTTATTGATTCTCATTGCATTTGTTGCTTGGAAGATGCCGGAGGGAGCGACATTCCTAGAAGTTGAGCCATCAGAACCATTGGCCGTGAGGTTCGCCACCTTGTGGTATATGAGCGACATGGTGAAGCAATGGAAATCAAATGCGGTGTTCCATGCTTACTACTTACAGCTCAAGCGCGCAATTGAATCATTCCCCTAAATGACCCCAAACACTTTGCATACATATAGGCCGCTAGCGAAGTTCTGCGCCAACTGACACTTCATCTACATCACAACGCGCAGGGACGAAAGTAAAGAGGAGCTGCAGTTTTACTATAAATTGACTAACGAAGATATGGAGGAGATAACCAAGGAATGGCTAGCTGAATTCCTTGTACCAGTGGAAGATACAGAGCTCTCCGACCCCGACATCATCGGAATCCCCTTGGTCACCCGAACTGAGTATGACAGACCAAGTAGGATAAAGAGAAATAAGAAAAAGGAGGAAGTGCAGGACATAGACAGCGAGGAAAAGGACAACACATCGGAGGAAACTGCGTCTGATTCACCTGTAGGAGGAGGAGACGACGAAGTAAACCGAGAGAAGGAAGGGGAAGAAGACAAGCAAGAAAAGGGTGAAGTAACACCGCCAAAGGATCCCCTTACAGAGGCCGAGACGTCCAAGAAAAGGAAGGTCTCTCCACAAAAACCCTCAGCGTAGAAGAAATCTCGAGCCAGTAAGCCTCCATCACAAAACATTCTCACAGTGGACGATATCCAGCTCATCATCACAGCTGTAGAAGATACCTCAGAGGATATCTTGTAGAGACTTGAAGCAAAGCAAGAAACATTGTATGACAAGATTGAGAAAGAACTAAAAAACATCCAACAAGCTATCCAGTCGAGCCGCGCAGTGTCTACTGCGCCATCTTCAACAGAGAATGTAGAATTGGGGGATGAGCCTACCCAACTACGTAGATTAGCAGATGCAACAGAGACTTGACTTTGTCGATTCCAGGAAGAAAAAGAGAAGGCCACAGAGGCCTTGAGGAAAGAAAAGGAGGAGGCCTTAGAGCAACTTTGTGTTGCGCAACAAGAGAAACATGACATTAGAGCAAAGCTTGAGGAGGACAGAGAGAAAATCTAGAAAGAGAGAGACCAGTTGCTCACGGAGCAGATTGGGGTTAAAGAGGCAGTGACTAGAGCACTTCGCTCTGTGCCAGGCCTGGCACAGATGGAAGAAGAGACAATTGAGAGCCAAGTGGGGAAGCTCGCTAAATCCATTCAGCAGCTTCAAGCAAGAGTAGCAGAGCTAGAACTTCAAGCAGTGCCTAGCACTGCAAAAGAAGTGCGGGATCAGAGGGAAGAAGCTTCCAGGAGCGCAGTAAAATGAATCATGGCATTGGCCTCGGAATGTAAGCAACTACGCGACCGAAGTGCACAGACCTATGGACGCCTTGCAGAAGATTCGGAGTTGAGGGGACTAGAAGCACAACTCCAGGAGGTGAAGCAACATGATTCCACTGTGCAAGCACAACTAAAGTTGCTTGCTGCAGTGGAGAAGATGAAGAGGTCGCAAGGTGTACCATACACTATGCAACCCACATCTCATGAAACACCCCTAAACCTGGAGAAAACACTTCTGAAGTAACCTCGAAAGCTAAAACACTCATACCATATTTATAATCAAGGTGTATGTTAACTTCTATTAGCTTGCAATATGCACACAAACACAATACACGAGACATAGTTATCTCATGTTGTGACCTGTATATGCCTCAATTCCTTTTAGTGTAGTTGCAGCCATGAAAGAAATTTTTAACTAAGCTATGATTTTGTTTTCTTACTCTTACATCATGATATTCTAACCTTGTTATGATTTTCTTCAATGTATATATTTACATTTAAACTGCCATTGTATTTAGATTGTTCTGATTCAGCTTTGCGTGCTTTTATTTCCACAACTCCTAAACTAGCCACGAGGATTCTTGATGGTCTTCAACTGAGAAAATGAGAGTATGGTTCAGTGTTACAAGAACTGAACCGGAACCGGTAAAACCGGTCGGTCCAACCGGTTCTAAGCCCCCACCGATCCAAACCGCCCCTGACCGGTTCTGTACGGAACCGGATTTTTTGCCTGAATCGACCGGTTCCGTACCAGCTCCGTGAAGATGACCCGCGGCTGGAAATGGTAGGAGGAATTTAGATTTATTTTTAAATTTAGGGTTCAGATTCACATTATTTATAAAAATTTAGGGTTTTTTTTTAAACTTTGCAAATTTATGTATAATGGTTTGGATTCACGTGGATGCACATGAATATGTTTTTGTTTTTCAAAATTTGAATATTTTATGTATTTTTAGTGACTGGTTTTTTGATCCTGTTTTTTTTCGGTTTTTTTCCGGTTCGGTTCCAGTTTTTGGGGTTGACCGGTTCAATGACCGGTCCAGTTCTGGTAACTTTGGTATGGTTCACCCCTGCTTGTTGGTCTTTTAAAATATTCTCCTTCTAGAAGAGTAATAAATTCATTCTATCTATCTATTAGGTTTGATCCCATTATGGTCTCTGGTAGGTTTTGATTTTTTTTTTTTTGGTCAATTTGCAAAAGCTTTTGGTTACAACATGAGTTAGAGCAGAGTAATTAGTAGATTCACGAGGATGTATATGTATTTTAATACACAAGGTTCATCACTTTCTTTTGTATTTTCATTGTTTTGTTACAAGGCTTACGATACAGATAAATTCATTCTTACCTAGGAGGAAGCAAGAAGCCAAACCCAAGGCGAAGGACTTCCAAGGTAAAGAAAGGAATGAATGAAGAGATGAGTGGATATAACTTAGGTAGTGATATAGAAGATTAAAAGTTCCTTATCATTTATCATATCGGGCTTATTGCTTATGTTGATGCACGAGTAGTGGAAACGTTTGATTGGAGTTACACACACACACACACTTTGATTTTAGATGGATGTAGTGCAACTCTTTAGAAATGTCATGTTCATGTTTTTCCTTGATCTCTTGATAGGAACAATGGAAAAACAGAGAAAAAATGGTTGTTGGAAAAAGCATGGCGCGACAGAGAAAGAGAGAAGGGAAAATTTCGTTTGGAGTTACACGTGCACACATATACACTTTGATTTTAGATGCATGATGTTCAACTTTCTTGAAATGCCATCCATGTTCATGTGTTTCACTAATATTTTGATAGGAACAATGGAGAGCCGGAACAAAATTGATTGTTGGAGAAATCATGGCACGACAAAGAAAGATGTAAGGGAAAATTTCATTTGGAGTTATACACTCACACATATACACTTTGATTTGCACACATATGGACTTTGATTTTAGATGTACAATGTTCAACTTTCTTGAAATGCCATACATGTTCATGTGTTTCATTGATCATTTGATAGGAACAATGGAGAGCCGTAGCAACATTGATTGTTGGAGAAAGCATGGCACGACAGAGAAAGAGGTAAGGGAAAATTTCATTTGGAGTTACACACGCACACATATATACTTTGATTTTAGATGCATGATGTTCAACTTTCTTGAAATGCCATCCATGTTCATGTGTTTCATTGATCTTTTTATAGGAATAATGGAGAGCCAAAGCAAAATTGATTGTTGGAGAAAGCATGGCATGAGAAAGAAAGAGGTAAGGGGAAATTTCATTTGGAGTTACACACGCACACATATACACTTTGATTTGCACACATATACACTTTGATTTTAGATGTATGATGTTCAGCTTTCTTGAAATGCCATCCATGTTCAAGTGTTTCACAGATATTTTGATAGGGACAATGGAGAGCCAGAGAAAAATTGATTGTTGGAGAAATCATGACATGACAAAGAAAGAGGTAAGGGAAAATTTCATTTGGAGTTACACACGCACACATATACACTTTGATTTTAGATGTATTATGTTCATCTTTCTTGAAATGCCATCCATGTTCATGTGTTTCACTAATCTTTTGATAGGAACAATGGAGAGCCGGAGCAAAATTGATTGTTGGAGAAAGTATGGCACGACAAAGAAAGAGGTAAGGGAAAATTTCATTTGGAGTTACACACACACATATACACTTTGATTTTAGATGTATGATGTTTAGGTTTTTTGAAATACCATGTTCATGTGTTTCGCTTATCTCTTAACAGGAACAATGGAGAGCGTGAGCAAAATCAGTTGTTTGAGAAAGCACAGCACACGAAAGAAAGGGAATGCATTTTGGAAAGCTCTTGCTCATTCACATCCCCCTCCTCTATTCTCTTGTGTTGTGTCATGTTGTGTGCATGTGGAAGCGCTTTCCATGTCCCGTGATTGTTTTTTCTTGTGTTGGTGTTTGTTTGTATGTGTTGTGTCTGTATATCTGTGATTGTATGTATGTAAAATCATGTTGTGTCGAGTCTAGAGGAGAGGGTATGTGATATGTACTGGAATGAAAAAAATCTATATTCGGATCATCTCGACCAAGAAGAAACGAAGGAAGGAAGATGTTGCATCTCATCTCTCTCTCTCCGCTCTTTGCATTGTAGATTCTCCATTGCAAGAATTATTATTTTCTCAAAAAAAATTCTTTTCATTCGCCTCTAAATATAATTCATTTGAAGACTTGGTATGTTATTTATATACCCCAAAGGACTAGCCTAATTAAGTAATCAGATGTTGGATCTTTCCATCAATGGAAATGAGATTTGTCTTTCTCTCTCTGTACTGTAGGGCTTCTTGTAGCATCAGAAACACATTACGTTACTCAAGTCCTTCTTCCCTATGCCCGAGCCTTCCTTCTCCTTGTATCTTTTCTCGTTACCCTTCTTCGTCCTCATAATGAGAACAATATCTTCTACTTTCTCTTGTTGCGTTGAATGAGACTGCGACCTAAGTTATTCCCACACCAGGTCATCCTAGAGCCTGGTGAAGGCCAACAATTTCTCTCGAGCATGGACGCCCTGAACAAAAATCCTCCAAGATGGTAAAGTCCATTCAAGGGAACAAATACCAACTCCCTATCTCCCACCTCCGTCCCAATGGCACTCAACTGATCTCTCAACTCTGCGATCCCATCCATGTAGCTCGCCACATTATCTGTCTTGGTCATGCAGATGGCCGAGGGCTTGTTTTGCAAGAGAAACTATCCAAAAACAAGAGAACAAACTAATCAAATCCCGAGACATCTCCTTGTTGGGCGTCTTGTCTTCCCAGTGAGCTACGGAGGGATCCTTCACAGAATCAAGAATGGTTATCTTTTCCTTGGTTTCCTCCTTGTTATAATCATCCAACAACTCCACATCGGTAGGTGCTGCAATCTCTTTCTTGATGTGTTCCTAAATCTCGGCTTCCTCTGTAGGCATCTGTGGCCGAAGATTTCAAGGGATGAATTTGGAAGCTCCATCCAACTTATCACATTCTCTAGGTGCAATGGTGGACATCTGTGCAAGATCTAAATCCACATCAAAACAAAAGTTAGCAATAATGAAGTAGCACAAGAACTTCTAGGGCTCGTACGCTTCATCCAAACATCCTAGGGTTTCACACCCAAGCAACCTGGATGAGGTTAACCTACGAGTCCCAGGAACAAAACAACTGAAACACCAACTACTTCTTCTCCAAAAGAGTGATTTCAGCAGGAAATCTCCAATACTACGTAGGAATTTCATGAATTGAGATTTCTTTTTCAAGTTCATAATTTTCACCTCCTTCGAGGTTCTGCAGATCTAATCGCTTGGAATCATTGTCCTTAGTGCTGAATTGAAATATAAATTCCAAGAGAAAACAACATACTCTATTTCACTTCACATCAACCCCAATACAGTAGGCAATGCAAGATAGAAGACACGTAATATATGGCAACAAGTTTCATCCCTTCGGGGCAATCTTTTCATGCATAAACCAGATCTGAAATCACCGCAATCAATGGAGGTTTACACCAGTAGATCTTTCCTAGTCCCTTTTGTTATTGCACAAGTTGTAGGTTGGGCAGAGCCCGAACCAAACCACATTATGGCGACAACTAAGAGAAGACCTACCCACTGTTACCTTAGATAGGTATTCCCATCACTTTAGAGATGAAGTGATCACCTCAAGGGGGGAATCTCGAGTGACCCTAGGGGGAAATGAGACGGAAAGTGAAATGATGAGATTAATGCCCCTATAGGTCAAGTTGCTATGTGGAATATGGCTTTGATGGAGCATCTCAGAAGTGGTTTAAGGTTGCCAAGTCTTTGGGTACCTGCAAAAAGTGCTTGTAACTGCACGAGACACATGAAAACCCAAGTATGCATGTCATATTTTAAATGGACAGGAAATTTAAACTTGTTGTCCCTAACTGCAGAAGTAAACAATGATGAATATCAACAATGAAATCAAGTAACTACTATAGATTAAACCTCTTAACTCGTCAAAGATTAGTTGAGTTATGAAGCATAAATCATGCAGATAAGTTCTCAACACTCTAACACAACTTTTAGTGGTACTAGATGGTTGTTATGATAAGTTTTTAGAGTATATTTGTGAAAGCCAAGTGGCTGTAGCAATGATTTTCTACAGCAACAAATTTTAACCATGAAAAAAAATGAAGTAATCCAACCAAAAATTCACCAATTAGCAATATAATAGTAATAATGGCTTACTAGCAAATTTCCACGGTCAAATTGCAAGTTAGAGTCAAGAAAAGTAGATGATTCTCTGCAGACCTAATGGCTGTAGCTTTTAATTTATTATAGCTCCAAGAATACCAAGAGAACTAAGACGCCCTACAGGGTTTCGCAACTTCAAGGCATCCACAAAAGATTCCAACTTGAACAAGATTGATATCTCACCAAAACACGTTTACCAATGAAAACAATTATTTATCCAATGCAAAATTTCAGATTAGTAACTTTAATATAGGGTAAATGGAGTCTTTAAAACACAAGTTACATCAACAAGATCCCTGGGGTGTAAATTCTCTTACTCCCTAGCGCATGCTAATCAAACTAGGGTAAATCTAAGAGAATGTAGAGACTTGTACTTCTCCTAGCAACCCTTGTCCAAAATGACTTATAAAATTAGCAAATGAGATGAAGCTTAATAGACGGTGTATGCAACATACTCCTCCTAGGGTTTCAACCAACAATAACCAAAAACAAGCAAGAAATAACTAACAAATGGAGGTTTTCCTTACCAATTCTAAGAGAAAAAGAGATCAAACCCTACTTCACCAAGAATTTACCATTCAAGAGCAAGTAAAGAAGCCCACAAGAGTTGCACACCACCCTAGGTCAAGAATTCACCAAGAGATATCACCAACATTCATTTTCACGAGAGAAATAGATACCAAAAATGCCCAAGAGGGCGCAAATTGCCGCCACTAGTCTTCTCACAATGGGAGAGCTATGATGAAAAATGAAATAGAGATGATCTCTATTTATACAGATCCTCTAAACATAGTTTGTCCACAAAAGTTAGGGTAAAACACAAGAGAAGGGGTCAACAACCCTTATCTTTCCCCTTTACAAAAAAAATATTATTTAATCCATACTTTTCACATAAAAGAAACCCTAGAAACGTGATGTCACCCTTCTTTTGGGTAACTTTTGGACAAGACGTTGAGTTGGAGAAGGGAACACTAGGCCTACAAAGGCCAATAGTCTTCAACCCAAACCTTTCTTCCATGATCGATGTTTTGTTACAGGGCTTACAATACGAATAAATTGATTCCTACCTACAAAGAAGCAAGAATCCAAACTTAAGACAAAGGACTTCCAAGGTAAAGAAAGGAATGAATGAAGGGATGAGTGGATATAACATATGTAGCGGTATAGAAGATTAAAAGTTCCTTATCATTTATCATATCGGGCTTGTTGTCGTCCTAATACACACTTGCTAACGTGAGCTAAGTCCAACTCACTTAGTGTGTCCTCGAAGACACAATGTCTAGGTTCTTAGTCCACATTGTCACCTTGACTAGAACCTCTTCCTTCTAGGCTTACTCCTAGGGAAGCCAAGGGGGGTAGTCCCTAGTTACTAAGTCAATTTTAGTTTTAATGTTCTAGGAGTTAGTTTTAATTTGTTATATGCCAAAGGAGAAAACTAGCCTAAGATGCTAAGGCAGCAATGCAAAGTGCAAGTCTAATCTAAATGACAAGCAACCCTTTCCCTAAGTCAACTAAGACTAGTGTCTAAGGTTGGGCAATGGGGTCAACTAATGTTTGAGGGTGGTTTATTACAATAATATTTACAAAGTGAACAAGTTCAACTACCCACAAACCCAAAGTTTACAACTATACAAAGAATTCTAAGTGTTACAATGTTTACACCATTTACAAACTAGATACAAAGATACACAAATTAGATACAAAGACTCACAACTTAGATACAAAGATTCACAAATGTAAGTGAAACATACAAAAGCCAAGCATGCCCCAATAGCACTTACTCTATTGGACTGCCTTCACTAGAAACAATCACAAAAAGCACTCAAGGATCAAAGAAAGTGATGCCTCCCCAAGTGGGATACTCAACACTTCCTTGATCCACACCACAAAGATAATTGATCCACAAGATATTCAATATTATACTCCAATGTTCACATAAACCATGAAAGACATAAGCATGTAGTTGCAATAAAGATAGATAAAACAATGAAAATATCACCAATATGTTTGCCTATGCATACATCTAATACCCCCCAACATACACAAGTGATCTATGCAACTAAGTGTTTAGGAGTTTCTTAAAGATTGGTTAATTTTAATTCCCTTCCCCCTAAACTAGATGTGTGCTTCAAGCTTCCTCCTCCTTTGGCCAAATGACTGCCCGGTGCTCAAGATAGTAAGGAAAACGAGGCCTTACCCTAGCTTCCAAGGTCAGTCCTGACAGCAAGAGTACTTCCCGGAAAGGATCTCCCCAACGAAATCACGAGGACGGTCCCTGCCTCTTCCCTCCGTTGTTTTCCTCAAGCCCGTTTTAGATGGTGGAGATGGCTGAATGAAGCCTCTAAAATGTTGCTAAATGTTATTATGACCCACGGGTGGGTCTTTAGGTGTGTTTGGTTTCTTTTAGAAGTGTTTTAAGCCTTTAAAAAATTGGTTTTTAGCACATGGCCGAACTGAAAATGAGTGAAAATGAGTGCTTGCAATGTGTAATTCAAACCACCATCAACATATCATAACATAAAATAAACATTGCACAATGTTAAGCCATTAATCCATAAACATCCCACATGTAAAATTGAGATTTAAAGGTGAAACGCAAGTACTTGCGGAATGTAGAACTGTAGAAAATGAATGCTTTAGACCATAAGATTAAATGACATAAGTATAGAGATGCTTAAAATGTGAAACATAAAGCCCATAAACATAAGATATGTGAAGTGTTCTTGAAGTAGAAAACTGAAAACGTAGATGCTTCAAACCATGAATGATAAGGAGCTTAAAAGACATTCATCATCAACACATTATCCATCCATAACCATGAGCATATAACTTGAAAAAGAAAGATGAAGGACGTCTTCCAAAAGTGATTATCAAAACGAAATTGAAAAGTTAGCCATTCATCCACATGTATATGTTGAGCTTATGAAAGTAAAAATGCTTGAAGATGGAAACTTAACAAAGTAATGACAAAGCTTTAAACCATTTTCACATCATATGCATAGAAGATTCGTAAATAGTAAAATGACTTAAGAAGAGATGAGATATAACACTTAAGATTGCACCTAAATCATTGAACCATCTACCATGAGAGAATAAACATATGAAATGAAACAACTTGAAGGAAATAGAACTTAGAAATGATGATAACTAAATATATTCTAACTAGATACCATTATCAATCATCACATGTTAATTTCCCTTTAAGCCAAGGCAATTTTGGGGATGACTCACCCAAGGTGCCGGCAAGTTAGATTAATACTAATGAGATATAACTGCACAGGAAAGCAGGGCATTTAGTCTTATGTCTTCAAAGATACGAATATTAGACAGGCTCCTGGCCGACTTCTCAGGCAGAAACTATCTCATCTCTCAAATACTTATGGCTATGATACCAAATTTCAGAAGAAAAATGAATAAAACTTGAAAGAAAACACCACTTCAAAGGCCAAGGTGGAGGCAAGCCTTCCAATTTTGGCCAAAGAAAGTAGCCTAGACTTTTAAAGGAATTATTAAAAGAAAAGGGCCACACAAACTTGCCTTGAAGACAAGAGGGGCCAACAAATAAATGAAATAATTGACTTGAAAATGAAAATACTAATCTAGCCTGACGATTTTGGGGGGTTGGCTAGGCCAAGCACACTCCCAAGGTGTCGGCAATA
>JASDQU010297285.1:0-12087 GCA_032191745.1 Picea mariana | reverse complement strand
GGCACATATAGTGTAATGAATCTTTCGATTACGAATCCTGGATAGACATAAATGAGTGTGAGGTATACATTGAACATATTTACGCACCAACAGGTTCCTCTCCAATCTATAAATGGAGGCATCTTCTAAAGCAATGGATAATTGGAAAGAATAAGTGATGAGGAATTAATTAATGGTGAATTGAGAATAGCCTCAAAATTTGTGATTGAGAGATTGTGAGTCTCATTTTGGCTCTAAGAGATTTAGTGGTTCCAAAGTGCTCAAGAGATGGTGATGGAATTCATGGAGACTACATGGGTATTGGAGCATTGAACTACTGGAAAGATCTTGACAATGCCAAGGATTGGTTGTAATCTTTTTCCTGATTTATTAATGCAGTTATATTTTCCCTTTCCAATAAATATTTTATATCATCTTTATTGTATTTTTCCTTGGCCATCTACATAGATTTATTGAAATATGTGTTGTATTTTTTCTTTCACTTCTATTTGATTCCTATACAAATCTGTAGCAAAATAATTTGGGATCGAATTTGGAGCTTCAATTAACGAAAAAAAACTTTGGATAAAAAGGTATGATCTATTTATCTACTTGTATTTTGATTCTAAAATATAAGGAAAGGAATTTATACTGCTGTTTGTTGTTCTATTTTCAGGTTCCTGAACTAGGGAAATTTGTTTATGTCCGCATTTACAAATTTATCCACAACACAGGGAGATACTAAAGGGATTATCGGCTGAGAAATTTAATGGCATAATTGAATATGGTGAAGAAGAGATAGATAATTGTATTATAAATTATTCTATGAAAAATCAATATATTGAGGAATCAAAACACGATATTTCTCATGACCCTTAAGGTGAATTGTTTAATATCAAAATTAGGCATGAGATAAATGTTGTAGCAATGAAGAATTACATTGAATATTGGTTTAAGATGGAAATCAATAAGTTAACTAAAGAGGGCCAATAAAAAATGGTTGAGAGAGTTCCTCTAACTGTCAACAAGGAAAATAAAAGGACAACAATAATCAAGCGAAAAATGAGAGATACCATCATAGAATTTAAACTCTACCTTCACCCATCTTCTTCTCTTCAAAGTATACTTCTTGTTTATATTTACTTTTATGTTTTGCAGGAGCCCTAATCCCAGTCCTCTGGACAAACACATTTTAATTCCAAATCATTGTAATAGACTTTAATATTTTTCAGAAATCCCAACAGAACTAAGTCGGGATCAATTTTGATGGTGTTTTATAACTATGAGTTTTGAGTATAAAATATTTGAGATTGGTCTATCATTTTCTTCCTTTGAGATCCATATGTGTCTACTCTATTAAATTTCTCTTATGCGTACATATCATCTTCTTTTATTTTATGTGTGATAAAAAATATTTTATTTTTGCTATGATGGATGTGAGGAAATTTTACTTATGTTTTCAAATGTGTGATGTATGAGGTTCCTGGTCATCTCTCATGAATTATCTTTAAAATAAAACATTTTTATTTTTTGCAACTTTTATCTTTCTTTGAGTATAATATTYGACTTTCCCAAAGTCCTATATAATTTTGGAAATCTAGAATATCAAAGAATATCATAAAACATATAGGAGTACCACCTCTATAAAAATGAAGGAGGATTTGCATCCTCGTGAGGTTTTCGTTTCGATATTGAAGGATTCAAGCATAAAAAAAAACCAATACCTCTTGCGCTAGACCTCCTTTGTTATTCTCCAAATAAATAAGAGAAGGCGAGTTGTGTGTGCATACAAATGAGAGGAACTCGACCTTTATTTATACACATAACTTGACTCTCGAAAATACACAACCCTAAGAGGGGCCGTATTGACTTTTACAATAAGGATAATAATAAAATAATAATTTATTTTGAGCCAATTTATACAATAAGATTACAATAACCTTCTCGAGGTTTGACCAATACAAATACAAAAGAATATTTTCCATAGTTACATCAAAATATCGACACTCCCTCTTAAATATGAAGGCATTCTTTGTTTCCAAATGAGATCATGACCATTGACTGTTGAACATATGAATCTATACATCATCAGATATCCATAGTACAACATGAATTCACAACCAATGCATCCAAGTCCTGTGGGTAGCTCTCAAATATCTTCAATGTGTCACCATGATATCCACTACCCCACATTGCATATGCACCTCATCATGTGCACCCTTGTGACTTCACAACCAATGCATCCAAGGCCTATGTGTATTTATCAAATAACTACAATATGTCCCCATGACATCCACTACCCCACAATGCATATGCACCTCGTCACTCCCTCTGAAGATGGACCATGCTAAGCTTGTCCCTAAAGTGCTCGAACTTCATCCTCAACAATGTCTTGGTAAATATGTCCACAAAATTCCTCAGTAGTCATGTATTGGATCCTCACTACTCCCCTCTGCACCATATCCCTGATATAGTGATATTTGATCTCGATATGCTTCGACCTATCATGGAAAAACAAATTCTCTGACAACTTCATGAAACTCTGGTTTTCAAACCAAATGTAGGTCACCTCTAATTTGAGACCAAATAACCCATACAACATCTTCCAAATCCACATTGATTCTTTACAAGCTACACATGCTGCCACATATTTAGCCTTATCCATACTGAGTGCTACACATGACCACCTCCTACTGCTTCATGAAACCATACTGGAGCCTAGACTGAAGCGATATGCCAAAGTACTCTTTCGATCAAGAATACTTCTAGCCCAATATGAATCCAAATATGCATATAACCTAAACTCATGGTCTATTACATACCTGAGACCATAGTACAATGTACCCTTAAGGTACCTTATCACATGTTTTTTTGTGACCAAATGAACCTGCATGGGATGCTCCATATATTGACTCAGGGTGTTCACAAAAAAACATATATCCAGTCTCATGTTGATCAAGTACATCAACAAACCCACCATCTTCCTATATAATGTAACATCCATTGTCTCTGAAGTCTTATCCGACAACAACTTCAGATTTTATACCATAGGTGTATCCATTGCCTTTCAATCCAACATCTAAAACCTCTTCAAGATTTCCACTGCATACTTCCCTTGATTCAAAAAGATCTCATGCTATCTCTACCATACCTTGAGACCCAAAAATTAATGCATCATCTCGATATATTTCATCTCAAACTCAACAACTAGTTGTCTCTTACACTCTGAGATGAGTTTTTCAACACTCTTTAGAAATAGGTCATCCACACACAACAATAGTATTACTGGACCATCATCCACAACCTTAAAGTAAAGGTTACGATATACATTTCTCTTTGTAAATCCTAAGCTTGTGAGAACATTATCGATCCTTCCATACCATGCTTTGGGTGCCTACTTTAATCCATATAAATCATTCTTCAATCTACACACATGCATCTCCCTTTCATGTACCTCGAACCCTTGTGGCTGATCCACATATACTTCCTCTTTTATTTCACAATTCAAGAAGGTTGTATTCACATCCATCTGATGCACCTTCCATTTCATTACCATGGTCAATGAAAGTATAGTCCCGATCAAGGTATATATCACCACGGGATAAAATTTCTCCTCATAGTCAATGCCCTCCTTCCGAGAGAATCCTCGAGCCACAAATCTATCCTTATACTTTCCAATATTGCCATCAACTGCATGTTTCATTTTGTAGATCCATTTTGAACTTACTACTGATTTATCCTTCGGTCTAGGGACCACATCCCACAAATAATTCTTTACTATGGACTGATATTCGCCCCCCATGGAATCCTTCCATACCCTCTTTTTTGTAGCCTCTTCATAACTTGATGGTTATGCATCCATGATATCACACAAACATGCCACATAGCTGGAATACAGTTCCAAATTCTTACTTTCCCTGAGATATTTTTTGAGGCACCATATCTTTTTGCATCTCTGATGAGCTCCTATGCCCAAGCTGGTCTTCTCTTGCGAGAAGGCATCTTTGTTGGCCTCTAAGGTTTTGCCATTTCATTATCCTCATGAATGACTTCCTTTGGTTCAACTGCTTCTACCTCTCGAACTCTAGTAACTTCATTCTCCTACTCTTCAACCTCTTTTGCACAATCCTATTTTGATTTGATGAAAGCTATGCTCTCATCGAAGGTGACATCTTGTCTAATTTCATATTTTCGATGACCGGGAATATATATCATGTATGCCTTCAATGTGTCATTGTAACCAAAAAAATATGCCATTATTTCCAGATGGATCCAATTTTGTCCTCTTTTCCTTCGAAACATTCAAAAATACGGGGCAACCAAATATCCTTAGATGGACGACTTCCGATTTCTCTCCTGAAAACATCTCCGCTAGTTTCTTCTTTTCAAGTACTTTGTGGGGACTTCTATTCTACACATACACTACAGTCTTTGCTACTTCTTCCCATAGATGCATAGGTAGATATTGATCATGGATCATAACCTTCACTGCTTCCATGAGCGTCTAATTATTCCTTTCATATACTCCATTCTGATGAGGATTGTAGGGAGTAGAAATTTCCTTCTTAATCCCAACTTCCTTGCAATATTATTTGAATTCCTCTGAAGTGAATTATCCTCCATTATCTGATAGCAATGTCTTTATCATACGCTCTGTCAAGTTTTCTACCAGTGCCTTAAATTCTTTGAATTTTCCAAACGCTTCATTATTTTCCTTCAACAAATATATCCAAGTTTTACGTGAGTAATCATCAATAAAAGACACATAATATACATACACACTTAGGGAAGTTGTTGACATTGGTCCACACACATCTGAGGGAATGATGTCCAATATTCTTTTGGATCTGCTATCACTACTGGGAAATGAGTGCTTCATGTTCTTTCCTTGTGTGCAACTTTTTCACACGCCTTTTTGTTTTTCCTATATCTTTGGTAGTCCTATCACCATATTGCTCAGACTCGACAGGGCCTTGTAATGTAGGTGAGAAAATATCATATGCCATAATTCACTGGGATTTACAGTGTCATGAATTAATGCTAAATTTGATCGCCCTTTATATTTGTAAATTCCTCCCTCTTGAACTAAAATTACCACATAATCATCAAAAGTATTCCCTCTAGGCCACATAATAACTTGTCCATCAACAATGCAACTTTGTAACCCTTCTCATCTAATGATGAAATCGAGAGAAGGTTCTTCTTCAATCTAGGAACATAGAGAATTTCCTTCATATTCATTGGCTTTTCTGAGTCTAACTTGTAGGAGGATTCTCCTACTCCTTTGATCAGATATTGTAACATCCCTCTCTTGCGCGTACTGAGCGAACTTATTATTTGAGGACACTCGCTTTCAATTTATCCATGTTATTATACTATTGGTCGTTTTGATTATGATTATGAGATATTATGGATTTGATGATATGTTATTTTGTTGTATTTACATAGACAGGTGCTATCGACTGGGTTCTCCTGAGTGTGAAGGACTTTGGACATTGAGGATGCAGAGGCATCGATGAAACCCCTTGGACTCCAGATTAAGTCAGGGAGTGGAATGTTGGGTGTGAATATTGTTGATGTGACATATGTACATATGATTAGATATTATGATGATTGATTATTATTTCTCACATGATTCGTTGATGGATGCAGGTTCATGATAGCTTGCCGACTAGAGGGGTCATGCATGACAACCAGATACATTTAGTGAGAGGTGTGGTAGTAGCCCTACCACAGCCTACTAGCACTCCCGTCGTGGCTCGAATTGTAGGTTAACGATTACCTAGTTCGAGAAGACCCACAATGTCTTGAGGGAAAACTGTGACAGTCACTCATGATGATTCTAAGGGGCACACAATAAGGCAGGGGGATTATTCCTTAGAGGTCCTTAGTCTCCCACAAGATCACTTGATGAAGTATTGACTCTAGGGGTTTGACGTCTACCAAATTCAGTCAAGAGGAAAGTGACACCCTTGGAGCATGTAGTGTGTCTTGAAGGGAACGTCACGTAAAGAAAATAGAAGGAGGTGAGTGGCACCCTTGGAGCATGTAGTGCGTCTTGAAGGGCACGTCGCGCAAAGAAAACAGAAAGAGGCAAGTGGCACCCTTGGAGCATGTAGTGTGTCCTGAAGGGCACATCACGATTTTCACTGATAAGTTAATAAACCTAGTGCCTAGAAAACTATGCCTCCTTAGGACCCAATCAGCCTTAAAATAGATGATGGTATGAGTAAAAAAATTTAATAACTAAAAGTTCCCTTAAAAATTGTCGCCCAACCTAGTGAAAATTAAAACCTAGGTCTAAGAAGAACACGTGGATAAAAAAAACAAAAAAAAACTAAATAAGCATGTAACAAGAAGGGGGGTAAGAAATTCAAACTTAATTATGAAAGAATATTTTTTTTAATGGAGGATTAAATTTATTAAAAGGGCAAGTGGTTGTTTTTTTTTTTTTTTTAAGTAAAAAAGATAGTACCTGCTATATTAAGTTGATAGAGAAACATAGAAAAAAATACATAGATATACTGTCGTCCTGTGCCACCAAATATGCTTCCGTTTTACCGGAAACCAGCATAATGTGGGGAGAAATATGTCTAGGAAGATAGGCTAGAAACTGTTTTTCCATCTGTCCTGCCCAAAGGAAACTAGGACAGATGGCCATAGTTCGAGTTAACATTGAACGACAGCATGATGAAAAACCAGACTAGCATAGGAAAACTCAAATACCCGGTGACCTGTCGCAATTTCCCTTCTGACACGTGGATCTGGCCGGGATGACAAATGGTTGTGCACACATTGGAAATTTCCGCTTTACTGGAGAATTGGAGTACGCATCAAGGAGCAAGTCCAAGTGCTGACCCATGAGGAGGGCTCTGTGCTCCTGGTCTGCCATGTGGCCTTGGAGTTCGAACACGAGAGCCAAATGCTCTGCACGGAGGAGTGGACCATGCAAATCATTGGTTTCTACCTCGCCTAAGGTTTCATTCCCCACTTCCACGTTCATCCCTACTCTAGCCTCATCCACGTTCATCCCTGCGCAGGCACTGTTTAGATCTTCATCATCGTTCCTTACCTTCTCAGCATGGAAAATGGAAATGTAGTCATCCGGCCACGGTATTTCTTCTACATAACAGGTTGGGAAATCTTCTGCAGGCTCTCCCTTCAGAGATTTTGCAGCCTATGTTTCAGGCTCATTAGCTTGAGGTTCCAGGGTGGTCACGAAATCCTCTGGGCACGGTGTCTCTTTGACATAGAAAATTGGGAACTCTTCCTCGGACCCTCCCTTCAGACAGCTTCCAGCTTGTGCAACAGGCTCAATTGCAAGGGTGTGCGTGCTACGCTTTGTCACAGGCTCAACTATAGTGGCATGGAGTGCCAAGCGGTCGGCTCTTGCTCTCTACCGGAGGATAGAAGTTGCCATCAATAGAGCACGCTCAAGATTCTGTCTTCTTTGTCATTGCGCTTTGTGGGTGTACCAGACCGAGCCTCGACGAGGCTTGCCTCGCTTCCTTGTCATTACGGAGGAGAGGTGAATGGAGATACAAAGGAAACTGCACCAGAGCTCCCAACCGGTGGGGAGGTCCAAAACGAAAATGAACTAGCTCTGTCTAGGCGTCCTAACTTTCAAGTTTTCGTGTGATGACATCACATGGCTCCTTCTTATCTCTGTCATATTGAATTTTGGTTGTGCTAGTGCGTTCACATGAGGGAGAAGTCTCGGCTCCGTAGAGCTGTTGTAATGGCCTACTACCATCTTAATTGTTGAAGGGATGGGGAGTGGCCTACAACATTTAAGCTGTGGCTTGATGCTGAGCCATGTGGCAAGGCATCGCTATGTGTCACCCCATCTGGGGCTAAGGAGTCTCTGCTCGTAAGGTCTCTACATTGCCTTGAGAGATCTGTATCTTCAGAGAGATGGGCTTGCAAATGTATGAGTTATGACTTGGTATAAACTCCAGTATTCACCAGGTGATCCGCTATTTTGTTTGCTTCTTGTTTCACATGAGAATGGATTAAGGTGAGATTGGGGTGGATGAGAGCTCCAAAATCTTCCAGAAGGCCTAAAAGTCTCCAACTGGGGGAGATTTGCCTAGGATCTTCGCCATGCATGATTTTGGAGATGAGTTGGATGATGATTTGAGAGTCTCCCTCAATGATAACTTGATGATAATGATTTTGGGTGGAAAATTGGAGACCCCTAACAAGGCTTATAAGCTCCGCAACATTGTTTGTATTCTCACCCAAAAAGCCAACCACCGGATGAATGATCCCACCAGTGTGGTTCTGAAGGACGAAGCCGAATCCTGTTGGTCTAGGATTTCCCCTGGAGGCACCATCGAAGTTTAGCTTGATGAAGCCTGATGGAGGTGGGGTCCATATCGTGGGGCTGTTGGATCGTCTGCCCTTAGCCTTCACCTGAGGGTGCACGTGAATTTTCATGTCCCAGCTTCGAAGTATGTTTTCCTCCTCGGGAACGCATTGCAGGTCTTCATGGTGCCAAGGTTTGCTATGGACTGTTTCCCAAGTTAACTTCTTAACCCTCTCCCATGTAATAGTAGGAAGGGAAGTTTTTGAGTGGAAGATTCACTTGTTTCTCTATTTCCAGATTGCCCATAAGGTGAATCCTGGGAGCAACTGCCAGATGCATTGGAGAATTGGGTTATGGAAGGAGATCATCTCCTAGTTGGCGATCATGTCCCTGATGCTTCCTCAGTTTCTGTTGGAGCGTTTCATGGCTTGGCCCCCCCAATCCGAGATCTATTGGCTGTAGTGGTAGTTGTTGAAGAGATGTTCCATGGTTTCCTCGCTTTGTTGACATAGGGTGCATCTGGAGGGACCTATAAATCCTTTCTTTAAAAGATTATCCCATGTGAGGATATGATTTTGAGCTGTGAGCCAAAGGATTTGCTCCAGATTATTTCGAGGCTTTAGTTGTGGTAGTTTCCCTGTAGGTAGTATGCTTCATTAACTAAGAAAATACTTGTCATGGAGTGGCCCCATCGGAGGATGTTCGGTCCCTCTTTGATTGGTATTTTTTGATGCATTTCACATTCTTTCCAGGGCAGAAGGTCGATATCATCCATGAGCTGTAATTCTGTTTGCTCTATTTTCCATTGTCTCCAGGTTTGGCTTCTGTGAGTTGGATTCCAGAGGTCTTTAACTTTCCTGAAGATATGCGGATGTAACCTCTGTTTGAAAGGATTGAGGCTTTCCAAGTCACTGAGAGGGGGTAGCTATTGCCATGAGTCTTGCGAAAAGAGTGCACTTTCTCCGTTTCTCACTTCCCAGAAAGCATGCTTCTGGATGAGAGGGCGATTTTTCCAGGTAGTGTTCCATATATTGGATCCCTAGATATGTTCATTAAATCTAATCAATTGGTTAGGCTATGTGTTTGGGGCATACTTTTGTTTCCAAATTTGCGCTCAAATTTTTGTCGGATGCTGCAGCCATCTCCACCACATTTTGGCCCCCATGATCTGATTAAGCTTTCCCAGATCGTGTAGTCCCAACCCTCCAAAATTTTTGGTCTTACAAAGTTTATCCCAGCCGACTAGTGCCCACTTTTTATTGTCTTGGTTTCCATGCCGCAGGAAATTTCGTTGGAGGCTCCTGATTGCCTGAATAACAGAAATAGGCGCTGCCAGAGCAGTGAAGAGGTAGGTGGGTAGTGCTTGCAGGACTGACTTGAGAATTACCAGTCTGGCAACAATATTAAGAGGTCTAAAGGTCCAATTATTTATCCTGTTGGCAATAGACAGAAGCAGGATGTCCCAAGAAATGGACCGTGCTGGCTCTCCAGTGAGGGGTATACCTAGGTAAATGGAAGGAAGGGAGCTTTTGGAAATGCCTAGAAGTCTTGAAAGATGGTTTTGTACCGATGCTGGTGTATTGAAAAAGTAGAGTTTGGATTTGTCCACGTTTAAAAGCATTCCTGAGGCTTCTGTGAAGTCAGAGAGAATTGAGTTTAGCTTTGTAGCTTCTCGGACGGTAGGGGTGTTCATAAGTAGGGTGTCATTGACAAACTGGCTGTGCGAGGGCGCCGGGTGGAGGTTATGAAGGGGTAGGCCTTTGAGGGAGCCTTCCAGAACCGCTACTTTGAGATAGCGGCCTAGTCCTTCTGCCATAAGCACAAAGAGGAAGGGGGAGAGAGGATCACCTTGTCTGATTCCCCTGGTGGAATGGAAGGGATGGGAGGGTGTCCCATTGACTAGAATGAAAAAAAAGGATGAGGATGTGAGCTTGAGAACCCAATTGACCTAGAGTTTATCGAAGCCAAAGGAATCCAACATGGATCACATGTATTTCCAGTTTAATCTATCAAAAGCTTTTGAGAGATCGAGTTTAATAATCATACCTGGTGTTTTTCTTACTTTCAGAGAGTGGATCACCTCATTGGCCAGAATGACACTGTCCATGATCTATCATCCTTCTACATAGCCAGCTTTCTCTTTGGAGATAATGAAAGGTAGGAGCGGTTTAAGGCGAGTAACAATGACCTTTGTGATTATTTTATATATGACATTGTAGAGAGAGATTGGTATGAACTTCCTTGGGTGAGTGGCTCGCTCCTCCTTGGGGATTAGAGTGATGAACGTTGCATTGAGTGCAGAGAACACTTGTACATAGGTTCTTGATTCTTCTACCGCCAGCCAGACCTCTTCCTTGATCATGTCCTAGCAGTGATGGAAAAAGTCTGTGGTGAATCCATCCAGACCTGGTGCTTTTCCTAGGGGAATTTCCTTTACTGCTAGGTCCAATTTAGCCTGAGTGATGGACCTTAGCAGTGCTCTGTTCTGTTCAGGGGTAACCAGCGGGGGTATGTGCTTGGTTATTTTCTGGATTGCATTTTTCCTATTCACATTGGTCTCCATAAGGAGATCTTTGTAATAAGAGTTGAGTTCCTCCGCTATTTGGTCATGATCTCTTATGGGGATGCCTTGAGCATCCTCCAATTGAGTAATATGATTAGTGTATCTTCGGTGTGTCATTGCTCTGTGAAATAATTTTGTGTTTCGCTCCCCCTCCTTAAGCCATTAAACTCTGGATTTTTTCCTCCAAAGGATTTCTTCTTGCTCTCTACGTACCTCCATTTCTTCTTGGAGTTGCTCCTCTTCCTTCACTAGGTCTAGAGTTCTGCTTCCTAAAATGAAGGTTCGTTGCAGGTCTTTGAGTTTGCACTCGATCTCCTTCTTCCTTTGGAAGATATTTCCAAAAGTGGATTTGTTCTAGCTCTTCATTTGTTGCTTGAAGTTCTTGAGGTGCTGCTGGAATTTATACATGTGAGTACCATGATCTATTTCCACCTGGGCCCACCAGGTGTGAGCCAGCTGGTGGAAGTTTGGGTGGGAGAGCCAGAACTTTTCAAAGTGGAAGGGTTTGGGTTTGGGGGTGATACTAGGGTCTAGGTAGAAGACAATAGGCCAGTGGTCTGACCCTGATTTTGGCATTATGTTTGCTTCCATTGCCGGATCGCCCTCAAGATGGGCTTCAGCTACTAGAAAGTGATCTAATCTACAGGCTACATGATGGAGTCCTGTTCTTCGATTGGACCAGGTAAAGATTCCATTTCGGGTTTCCATATCAACCATATTTAGTTTCTCTATTAGGGTTTTGAACTTACCGCTATCCTGCTCCAACCGTTTTGTTCCTCCAGTTTTCTCTTCCAGCGTCAAGATCATATTGAGGTCGCCACCAATGATCCAGTGGGGTGTATGTAATAGAGTTTTGACATGCTGTAGTATTTGTATGAAGCTCTCCTTTTCTTGGGTAGTCTGCAGGCCATAGACATTTGTGATGGCTCCTTCCTTAGTAGATCTTGTTACCATGAAGTAAGTCGTTAGTGTTCCTGTCGTGGAGAAGGGTTGTGCAGAGTGACAGTGTGTGGATTCCATAGAATGGCCAAGCCTCCGGAGGCTCCCACTGAGTCTTGGTGAAAGAAATCGTAGCCTCTCCAGCTTCATCAGAAAATATTTTCAGCTTCCTTCCCTGCACACTTAGTTTTTTGCAGAAGTAGGACATATGGGTTTTCAACTTTAATACAGTCTCGGAGGATCCTCTGCTTGGATCTACCATTGAGTCCTTTGATATTCCAAGTAATTGTCTTCATCA
>JASDQU010297284.1:14167-28293 GCA_032191745.1 Picea mariana | reverse complement strand
CCCAACAGATGCTAAAAGCTATGCCATGGTCTACAGAGACCATTCCTATAGGAATGTCAATCTAGGACTATTTTCTAATCGAGTCATATGTACCATAGAGATCCGTCTCAACCTATATGCTTTAGAAAATATCGGTCCTGAACCATTTTCCTAATCGGGCCACAAACTGTGCCTTAAGAAAACACTAGTCCATGTCATGTCAACAAACTGTCAACCTGGCCATTCTCCACAGAGAGAATACCTGTCCACCAACAATATGTTCTATCTAGACCATTATCTGCCTGGAGAATGTTTGTTCACAAGCACACTGACTATCCATCTAGCTGATAATCATTTTCAACACTACTGATAGTCTACATGGCAATCAAAACAATGACATTCAATAGAACGCAAATGTGTCTATCCATAGTAGTACACAACTACAATCCAGTGGTACACTAACTACAATCCAGTGGTACACTACCACACCAAGTAGCACACAACTACTTAATCAGTGACACATAGTCACAACCCGTGGAACACATCCACCACAGTAGCATACATCTACTGTTTAGAGACATACAGTCTCCATAGAAATCGTATTCTCTGATATCAACCTGCACATAAAAACAATATCATGATATAAACTGAGTCTTTTGGGCCATTCTTCCACTCACATCTATGAGATCTGGAAGAGCATTTGCCCTAAGAAAGTAAAACATCAGCCATGAGCTATTTGGACTATTCTTCTCAAGCATAGAAGAATAAATGTCCTGATTTTTGAGCCTGGACCATTCCTCCGACACTAAACAAAGTGCAACTTGGAGAGAATGAGTCTGCCCTAGGGAATGCATGTCCGTGATTGCTGAACCTGGACCATTCACCTAACTGGGCCATTCCTCTGACACTAAACAAAGTGCAACTTGGAGAGATTGAGTCTACCCTAGGGAATGACTATCCAGACCATTTCCTAAGGAAATGACTGTCCTGTACCAACCTCCAAAACGGAGAATTCTTCAAAACTGCTCACAACTGTGAACTTCGAAAGATTGACTGCTCGACGAGGTGGACCGTTCTACTTGACCACTATTGAGAGTGATTTCCAAGAAGAAAGATTGTCCTAGACCATTCCCCCACATTGGCCACGTGGGGAATCACTGTCTATGGTACATCAACAATCTATCGAACCATTTTCATTATGAAAATGATCGTTCGATCTGGACCATTTTCCGAACTGGAAAATGCCCGTCCGTCAGAAATCTCAAACCACTTTCTGAATTGGAAATGACTGCTCATCCTGGACTATTTTTCTAATTGAAAAATGACTGTCCATAAATCAATAACACATCAGTGCTCCCTCCCAACCCGAGAGTAATCTCTTCCTTTTTCAATAAGGAAGTCGTCTCCACGAGCTCCAACTTGTTTCTTGAGTATATAAATTTTTTCGATCTTGGACAGAGGCTTTACCAAAATATCTGCTATCTACTCATATGTGGAGATATATTGGAGAACCACTTCTCTTTTCTGGACTTCATCACAGAGAATGTAATGCTTGATCTCAATGTACTTCAGTCTGTCTGGAACATTGGTTTTTCTCTGAAGACTTCACATGGTTCTGATCATTATAATATATCATGGTTGAATTCAACACTTTTGTTTCATGCTATCTCATGACATCGTGGCAGGGCTCAAACTGAAACATATCCAAGTAGCACTTCTTCTGTCATCATGAGAGTTGTCATGGATTAACAATCCATCATCCTAAACTTCTGAGTAACCATTCAGATATATTATCTCTGTTATAGAAAGTTTTCACCACGCTTTTGCTGTGCGTGAGAGGCTCTACACCAAGTTATTTGAATCCATACAAGATCTTTTTCCATCTGCATACAAGGGTCTCTTTCTGTTATACCTCAAAACCTTGAGCTTGCTCTATATATGCTTCTTGTTCAATTACACTGTTGAGGAGAACAATCCTTACATTCATCTGATGTAAACTCCAACCCATGGATATTGCAGAAGATATAATGGCTCAGGTAGAGGTATGTCTGGTTACTGGAACAAGCTATCATCATAGTCTTCTCCCTCCATCTGGGAGGACCTCTAGTTCTGAATTTTGCAATGCTTCCATTCATAAGTCTTTCATACATTGTTCTTCATCGCAACTTCTATTTCTTCTTCTTGATTGCTTCTAGTGGGTTTAAACCAAGCTGGTAGTTTTGTGATTCTCGATATAATGACTGGTTGTTCTAGATTTTCTCTCTCTTGGAATATTCATGTTCTTCCTCATGTTTCTCTTTAGCTCTTGGGTCCATGGAGTTTTCTATAGATTCCATGCCTTGAAGATTCCAACTTCTTCCTTTCATCATAGGATCATGGATGTGGATGGACAACCAGGGCTACTTTAAGGCTTCTTTTCGAAGAAGACTTCTTCTAAATTCAAACTGAACACGTGTTGCTTTTCATGGTTGCTACCATTAATGGGAACATGGATAGATACTTCATAATCCTCAATGGAACATATTATTTAGGATTAGCTCCCTCCTAATCCTTGCTTCATGCATGAATGCATGCTCTTCTTTTGGAGTTATATAATTGGCTCCCTCCATCTAAGAGAGTCCACGCTTCCGTCTGCATCCTTATTGCCTTCTGCAAAGTGTCACAAGTCTTTTCTAATTTCCTTTTGATTGTTGACTTCTTTATTTTTTACTTCTTCCATGTTTCTTCAAGTTTGATTATGATTTTGGCTTATCTTGCAGCTGTTACTTATGTTTATAGCTTCCACATGAATTGTTACCAAGTGTTACCCATGATTTTGGTCGTCATGATGATGTATTGATGATGGTATACTCAGGCTCTTCATACGAACTTTTACCTGAGAAAAATTACTTTCATCTCTTCCAAGAAAAACTCATTTTTGAAGCAGGTTCACAGGCTGCTAATACATTTGCCTGCGAGAATGACCTATTCTCGCAGGCTGCCTTAAGCCAGGGTGCGAACATCTCGCACTGTGTTAAACTGTTAGGGTGCGAACTCTTTCTAAAGCTAGGAAAAAGATGAATTCTCGATGCTTCTAGAAGGATGGGTTGGCATTCGAATGGTTATCCTAGTACTGGATTCCCTGATATTTTGGGATCATTCTTATCCAAGTAACTAATTCATTCTCTCCTATATATTGAGAGAATTCTCATGGAAAAGGTTAAGCAAGATTCATTGGAGAATTGATGAAAGAATTGTGTGAAGGAATGAAGCTACAACAACTTGGAGACTCTAGCAAGTTTATCCAAAGGGGTTGATCTTCTTCATACAAACAATGAGCAAGTGTGTGTGTCAGAGCCAAGGGCCATTGAAAGGAAGTTTGCGACATCAAGGCTCAGGTTGTAATCTTTACTTTCCATTAATATGATACAGTAGCATGTCCCTTTTCCGTAAAGCTATTTCCACTTTATTGTATAATTCCTTGATCATATACATAGATTGACTATTGAATAGATTGTGGTATCTTCACTTTGGTTGGTTTGTGTTGTATTGGTCTTGACTGCACGAGAGCACTGGAGCGAAGCGTGAGCAACAAAGACCATAGGAAGCGATAATAATGTATGTTATTTGTTCTTGCCTCCTATTTAATTCAATAGTCAAAATCTAGGGAAAGAGTTATGTTCTGTCTTGCTTTGTTCTAGATTCAGGTGGATCTAGGGAGATCGGTTAGTGTCCGCACCTACAGATTTATCCAATAACAAAATTGGCGACTCCACTGGGGAACAATCCCTTTTTATTTGTGGCTTTTGATATTTTTCTGTGGCCATTTGCTCTGGTTTCACTTTTCTCTTTTCCTATCAATCTCTGAGTCTTCAGGATATCCTGATAGACCCTATGAGTCCAGAAGCCTTTTAAAATTTTGCTTCATTTTCCAAAATTTTGACTATGTTCAGACATTCTCGCACTGTACTTCATTGCAACCTGTGAGAATTGGTAGGGTTCACACTCTGTCTTTAAGGTTCAGTATGAGGTTCTCGCACCCTGCTCAAGGGTCACCTGCGAGAATCAATGATTCTCGCACTGTGTAATACTATTAGCCTGCGAACTCATTTGTTCAAATTTTTGGATTTGAGTTTTGGCATATTCAACTACCCAGATCAGTTTAATTGCCTCATAAGAGTTTCTTGGACCATTGATTGATGTTCTTCTTGTCTTCGTTTGCATGCATGAACAGTCTTAGGATTTCAAGGCTTTTCTTGTCATTTTTGGCTTGACTTTCATTTCTTGACTTTTCTTGGCAAAACCATTCTCTCTGATTTCAGAATTTGAGTGTGTTTGATTAGTTAAGAACCAGTGATTGGTTGAAAGTTGCGTGCTTGGTTTTTTCTCATTTGCTTATTGGTTTGAAAGATCATTTTCTTTTGCATTTGAAAAGACTAAATTGGTTTGCTCTTTATTTTTGTTTTCGTTGAAAGAGTGGATTGGGTGTTTATCATTGCTTGTTCATTGGTTTTTGATTTTCTATACTCTCATTGGCATAGTGAGGGTCCTTTTTGAAAAGTGAACAAAAAGTTTTTCTTTCAAAAAATCGTTTTTGTCTTCGAAAACATTGCAAATCAAATTGTTGAATTGTTGAAAAAGAAGCAATAGAGTATTGTTCTTTGATGCGTGATTTGTTGCATTTACATTTTAAAGGAAATTTTGCATTGTAGTTCAAGGTTGATCTGGAAAATTTTCTCTCTCTCCCATACATAGTGTTGGCGACGGAAGTCACTCCTGGATTGCTTGCAGGAGCTGAGCACGATGCCCATCAGTTTTATGTCACGGTTGTTTATAGATGGGTGATCGAATGGAGGTAAACTCAAAACGACAGTGTTCCAACTCTAAAACCAGGCCAGGTATGCATGAGCAAGTGAGGTCTTGTGTAAATTTCAGACAGTGAGCTGCAGTAAAGGGTGAACAGGCGGAATACTTATACAAGAGAAAAGCGGAGGTCTGTTATAAACAACAGGTTTCTAACAGACTGTAGAAGAAGGCATTTAAACACAAGATCAACTTACATTCAAATGCAAAGCCAGAGGACACAATTATGTAATAATAAATCCTTTATCATAACAGAACTGCAATAATTCGCATGAGTCAGTCGTTCACGAACCCTCTTAGCATGAGATGAAAATTAGACGGAGTAAGAAGAACTGTTTGTCATAAAACAAGAAATCTCATATACAGATGCATAAGCTGAAAGCTAGAATAGCTGTTAAAACATTATAGTAGGGAGCTCTGCTCAACCATCGATGCTTACAAAATGAAAAAATGCCTACATATACTCTCCCCTTCTTTTCGCCCAGCAGAGGCGTCTCAGAACTTTCAATGGATGGCGTCGCCTCAATCAAATCTGGCCTGCATTGCTATGTCATACGCTACCTTAATTCGGCATGGCCCGTGCTAGAGGTAGCTGAACCCTTTGAATGTTGACTTGGCGTGTGCAGGTTCTTCTGGCGAGTTGAAGACTCGGCGTGGCTTCCCTGAGGAGAAATGGTACAGGGGACCCTCTTGGGCAGACTTTCAGCCGGGACCTCCATACTTTGCAATAAATGAGCGAGGTGAGATTTGAACCACCCTCTCTTTTCTTCATTAATCTCCAACAGGTACTGGGATTTAGCTCACGTCGAATCGACATCTGGAGCATCACAATGCCTTCCTTCTGCGATTTAGCTTGATGCTTTGGGGCCCGAGTGGCCAAATGACAAACATAAATGCCCCTCCTCCAGGCCTGTTCTCTTACGACCAGGCGCCAGAACCATGGGCCTGATCCTGGGCGCTATCGGAAATTCGGGGTTCGGGGTTTTAAAAACGCATGAAACGAGGGGTGCCTGCTCCTCAAAACCTCGATCTGCGATATGCAGACAGGCTTTCCACCTGTCCCAATGAGATCGGACGGTCCAGATTCGTTTTGACCCATGGCGCTTCCCCTTGCTAAACTCTGGGCAACTGGTCGGCCTCGAAAACCCGATGGCCATCGATCCGCTTCTATGGATGGATCTCGGCCGCCGATGGATAAAATTCGCCCACTTGCTTGACTTGCTGCTAAAAAACGGGATTCTCTCGTGTTATGCTCGGGTACTTCCCGTGCAAACTGCAGACCTGGGTACGCCTAATCCCGAGACAAGAAATATCGCTAACATTAGGCTCCATGGGGGATAGAGTCGTCCCTGCGATGCTCTAAGAACTCCTTCCGCAACTTCAGTGCCTTGTTATTGGGCTACGGAGTCACCTATTAAGCCGAAAACATGTAAAAAAAAAATACACAAATGTAAAAAGGACAATATTTACAAACAGAGGAGCCGTCTAAGGCTCAAATAAAACATTTTTTCAGAAAATGCCCATTCACTGGGCTGTTGAAAACCTCTTCACCCTCCAGATTCTGCAACCTGTATGTGTTGTTGGAGAAAATCTCAGAGATTTTGAAGGGGCCGATCCAGAGGGTGTCGAACTTGCTGTGCTTGCCTTTATCCTGTCTGGGTGCGTCCCACTTAAATACCAAATCCCCGATCTCCAACTCCTTTTTCTTGACCTTTCTGTCAAAAGCCTGTTTGATCCTCTGCTGATGACTATAAGCTGTGTCCCTCACTTGTTCTCTGATATGCTGCACTTCCACTATCTGATGAATTCTTCTGATCATATGATCTGGTTCTCCCTCATAGTCTTGAAAGAACTTCGCCACAGGTAAGGCGAGCTGAGTAGGGAAAACCGCCTCTGCTCCGTAGACTAGTTGAAATGGCAAAGTGCCCAAAGACTTCTTCATTGTGACACGATCGGCCCACAGAGCAAATTTCAACTTTGAATCCCAGGCTCTTTTGTTATTCTCTAACAATATTTTGATGATCTTTATCAGGCTTTTGTTAGAGGATTCCGCTAAACCATTGCCCTGGGGATAGTAGGGGGTGGAGTGAATTAGCGAGATCTGGAACTGCTCACAGAACTTAATTAGAGGTTCATATTTGAAAGACGCAGCGTTATCGGTGACGATCCTGCTGGGACAGCCAAATCGGACTATGATATCCTCCAGGAAGCTGATAATTACTTTGTGTGATGCGCTTCTGGTGGGGACAACTTCTATCCACTTGGTGAAATAATCTGTTGCAGTCAGGATCCATCTGTGCTGACCACTTGAGGGAGGATGAATCTCTCCGATGAAGTCCAACCCCCACTGCTGAAAAGGTGCCGAAGCTATTATGGGTTTTAATGGCAGTGATTTGAGCTGTTGTTTTCCTGAGAACCTTTGGCATTTGATGCAAGCTCTGATCTCCTTGCAAACATCGGGGAATAAAGTGGGCCAATAATACCCAGCTCAGAGTATCTTGTGAGCTGTGGTCTTCCAGAAATGATGACCTCCGCAAAGGCCGCTATGAAAATCAAACATAACCTTCTGGGCCTCCTGCGGGTCTAGGCATCTCAGAAATACCCCTAGAGGGTCTTTCCAGTACAAGGCTTGGTCGATGAGGCAATACCTGACCGCCTTGAGATTTAGATCCCTTGCTTTGTTTTTTCCCATTCCATCGGGGGGCTTCAACTCCTGCAGAAAATACAGAATGTCACGATACCAGGCACATCCTGCGAGCGATAAGCCATCTTGAGAGCATTGGCTGGGTGATTAAGCTTGCTGAGATCCTGGGCGAGTATTGATGAAACTAACTCCCAAGGCTTCGCAGTTAGATTCAGCCAGTAGCTTGGCTAAAATTTGCCCCTTAACCAACTTGGTGGGCTTTATCTCTAAGTCAAATTCCAGAATTTTAGCGATCCATCTGCCTCTTTTCCCATCTACGTCGGGCTGTACAAGGATGTCCTTCAAGGAAGTTGAAGGAACATATGCTATCACTTTTGAATGCAAGACATAGACCCTGAAAGATTTGAGAGATTTCACTAAGGCGTAGGCCTGTTTCTCCATGATTTCATACCTGCTCTCTGCATCTCTTAACGCCCTGCTGAAGAAGGCGATGGGCTTCTCACGCCCTTCCTCATTTTTCTGCAGTAAGACCGCCGCCACTGTATCACAGGAAGCAAAAGAAAAAATCAGGACATCCTTGGAATAATCAGGACTGATTAGCACAGGTGCCTCAGTCAATGCCTTTTTTATTCAGTCAAAATACGCCTGGGGCTCAGCGGTCCATTTCACTTCGTTTCCCTTTCTGAGCATTGCTGTGATGTGTTTTACCAGTTCAACAAAATTTGAGACGAATCTCCTTAGGAATTTAATCTTTCCTAGAAATGCCTGGACCTCTTTTTTAGACCTGGGAAGTGACAAGGTTCAAATTGCCTCCACTCTGCTGGGATCAATTCTTACTCCTTCCGCCGATACGATATGGCCTAGCAGCTTGCCCTCCATCATAGTGAACAGGGACTTCTTGGGATTTAGGGAAAGACCAAATCTCCGGCACTTCAAGAAAACCTTCCTTAAGTGACAGTGGTGCTCTTTATCAGACCTGGAGAAGACCGTGATGTCATCTAGGTAGATCACTACGAACTGGTCTTTTTCTCCGATGAAGGCTATATCCGTGGCTCGCTGAAATGTTGCTCCTGCATTCATCAACCCAAATGGCATTTTGGCATACATGAATGTGCCCCAAGGAGTTGTGAAGGCCGTTTTTTCTCTGTCCTCAGGCATGACCGATACCTGATTATAGCCAGAAAACCCATAGATCATAGATATCCTAGATGAACCAATTACCCTTTGCAGTATGTGTTCCATCTTAGGCAGTGGGTAATTGTCCTTCTTTGAACTTCTATTTAGATTCCTGAAATTGACACAAAGCCTGATTTCTCCGCTTTTCTTCCTTACCAGAACCAAATTGGCCACCCATTCGGAATATCTCAAGGGGACGATGATCTGTGCATCTAATAGCTTCTTGACTTCCTTTTCCATGACTGACAACAACATGGGATTTATTTGTCTCAACTTCTACCTGAATGGCTTAGCTTCTTCCTTCAACGGGATTTTGTGTTAATGACAGATGTGTCGTATGTTTTGAGGTCTTTGTAGGTCCAAGCGAACACATCGGCAAACTCTCTCAGTAACTCCGTGTACTCGGCCCTCTGTTCACTGGTCAGGCTACTTGATAATCTGACAAACTTGGGCTCTTCCTGCGTGCTGATGTTGCATTCGGCTGTATCAACATCTTCATTCGAGACCTTTCCCTTTACTACCACATCGTTCCCATCAAACAATCTCTCTAAAGGGACTAGTCCTCTCGGGATGTGATTGCTAGGCAGCTGGATAATCCGATGATCAGCAATTTTGTTTAAAAACACCTCAGGGTGAGGGTCACCTTCTGGATCTGGATCTTGATCAATGTGTACCGTAGAAAATTCATCAACTGATTTGAGAAATCTTTCGAGTTCTAGATCATCCTCGAACACCTTCCAATGCTTGACATTGTCCGGCACCGAGGGCCTATATCTCATATCAACATCATTTTTTACCATAGGCAGCAGAGGAAATTTGAGCATACTAGCTGAGACAGCTAAAGAATCGGCCAAAGTATTTTCTCCCCTTGGAATGAAAGAAATGTTAAAAGCCAAGAATAAATTATCAATAAGGTCCCATACTTCATTCCAATAATTTCTAAGCCGGGGATTATTGGCACGATAAGCATTACTTACCTGCTGAATAATCAAATCAGCATCTCCGAATATTGCTATCTCTTTAATTCCCATTTCCTTTGCGGCCCTCATACCTAGAACAAGAGCTTCATACTCTGCCACATTGTTGGTGGCTTCGAATTCCAGCTTGTATGACAGAGACACAGCTTCTTGACAAGGTGATATGAAAACCACTCCGGCGCCAGCGCCTTCGCTAGAAGAAGCTTCGTCAAAAAACATCTTCCACACAGAGGGGCTTTGAGGGGAAATCGGATGATCAGGGCTGGGATGTTTTCTGATTAGTAAAGAGCTTTCAGGGGCATCAGTAAGCTGTAGCAAACTAGACCCCAAGTCAGTGTCAAGTGCAAAGATGGGGTGATTGGTGGGGTTTTCTTCATCACTGACAATATAGGCTAGCTGGGATTCTCTGTATAACCTCCTTTGTTCCCCTCCGAAGACCGGAATGGTGGCGTATGTGAGATCCATCTGTAGTGTCCCTCCAAGCTTTTTAATCCACGATCTAGACAATAGCATACCAAATTTGGGGGGAATGTCGGCTACCACAATATCCATGACCACACTTTTCATGGGCAGCTGAAACAGGGAAACCACCAGGTCTTTGATGACTCCTAGACACTGCACTCTCCTTGAATCGAAAGAATATAAATCATGATAAGTTTTTGTCACCTCCAGTCCCAATTCTTCCATGACTATTTTTGGCATAAGGTTATGGGAAGCCCCTGAATCCATGAGGCATTTATGTAACACTTTATCATGTATGTTCAGGGATGTGTAGAAGGGAGGAGATGAGTCATCTCTGTCTTCTACCATGGGGCCTAAGATGACGGCTGGCTTCTCATCTTGAAGGTTTACCGAGTCGGAGGGAGGTTGGGGGGACTCGGATTGTAGCAACTTGGAGAGGGATCTTTTAAAATCTTCGTTTTTAACTAGCTCTGAGAGGGGGATGGGGATCCTGATCTTTTGAATTTCATGTTCAAAATTAAAGGATGGAATGGGCTTAGGAGCTTCCCTTACCTCAGTGACGGGTTCTTTGACTGTTGGCAAAGCGCTCTGAGCTCTTTTATCTTTAGTAGCGGCTGCTACAGATCTAGTAGGCCTTTCTGCTATGAGGGGCTGGTCTGGGCTGTCAAAGTCTCCTTCTTTCCTTCTCGACCTGAGATTATATCTGTTAGAAGTGTGACCGGCCCTTTGCTCTTTCCCCAAATCATGAATTTGAGCGCTCATCAGGGATTCTTCATATGCAGACTGCATCAAATGGGGAAAAGGGGGAGTTTCTTCAATACAATGAATTTCAGGGCCAAACTCGTCTATCTCCTCTCTTTCCTCATGATCAACTAGGTTGTTTTGGAGGGGGGTTTGAACCCTTTGATCTTCTCTGTCCTTTCCCCTTTGTTCCCTTGGGAAAACCCGAGGCATATTGTTAGTAGGTCGTCTGAAACCTCTATTATCAGTGTTCTGGGGATTTCTGTAAATGGGCTTCCCCTCTAATTCCCACCTTTCCATCTTGGCAGAAAGCGATTTTAGTGCTCTAGCTGTCTCATCTGTCTGATGGGGTAGGGGAGAGGAACTGGATGAGGAAGCTTCATACCTGTTCTTGGACGTATTTCTATCACCTACATTCCTGAGTCGGTTGACAACCAATATGTTAGATTCTACCTCCACGGCCGCATCCTGCATGTGGGCCAGTGTAGCAGGTCTTCTCTCCCTTAGCAGTAGGCAGAAATCAGGATCAAAAGCGCTGGAGTAAGTGATCTTTGCAGAGGCTTCGGAGGGTTTTATATCAGCAGGGATTCTGTTGTACATTTTATTAAATCTCTTGGAGAAGTCGGAGATAGACTCTCCTTCCTTTCTCTTCAACGACCCAAACTATGTCATGTAGTACATGAAATCTTTTTTATCTCCCCACTGTCTCAAAAAGGTACTATCTAAAGCTTCGATTCCATCAATAGATCCAGGAGGCAGGGCCTTGAACCATTTTCTATCCTCTCCTTGGAGGCTATGGACAAAAATCCTCATCCATACGTCTGCATGCATGATGACATTATCATCTGTGAAACTGTAAAAGGATTCTAGGTGTTCATCTGCAGTTACATCCCCCTAACCCGTGAACTTGGGTAGTTGCTTGAGGTAACCATCTGTCAGGAGGGCGTTGAGGGGTTGAGGTAACACAAGGGGAGCATACCTAGCGGCTATAATTGCCTCCATTCTGGTCATAGGGGGATTAGCACCAACAATAGGGCATTAGGTGGAGGAGAATTTGGAGGAGAAGGAGTTCACGAAGGGGCTGTGGGAACTAAGTCTGGAAGAGGAGTAGGAAACAAGAGAGGATTCAAGGAGAAGGCTAACGAATTCGAGTCAGCAGGTGCTCCTCTTTGCACAGGAGTGGGGAATTCTCCTGTAGTCCTGGGTCTACGCCAAGGAACAACTTCAGAGGAGATGGGAGTGACAAGAATTTCTCCTTCCAATCCCAGACCAGGAGGAGAAAACTCAGCAGGAACACTCCCAAAATTCAAGAAACGGGAAACCTCTGAAGGAGGTCTATTAAGAAACTGAGGAGGAGAAAAAGGAGTTCTCATAGAAGGAGATGGCGGATTACCTGTTTCGGCGATGGAAACGTCTTCTGCAGAGCCCTTTCCTCTTCTGAGAACCACCTCTGGGTCAGCTTCAGGTGCAGCTGGAGGCAGCTGTGGATGAGACTGCATGTGTCTGCCTCTGAAAGCCACAATTAATAGAGCAGGTTCTCCCCAGCGGAGTCGTCACAATGGAGTCACCAGGTGCACAATAGCAATCTTGATAATTATGATATCTGATGCACCTTCAGAATCAGTTGATCGTTGTCATTCAATCCCAGGGAAAATATTCAACTTCATCCCCAACAACGGCGCCAGAAATGTTGGCGACGGAAGTCACTCCTGGATTGCTTGCAGGAGCCGAGCCCGACGCCCATCAGTTTTATGTCACGGTTGTTTATAGATGGGTGATCGAATGGAGGTAAACTCAAAACGACAGTGTTCCAACTCTAAAACCAGGCCAGGTATGCATGAGCAAGTGAGGTCTTGCGTAAATTTCAGACAGTGAGCTGCAGTAAAGGGTGAACAGGTGGAAGACTTATATAAGAGAAAAGTGGAGGTCTGTTATAAACAATAGGTTTCTAACAGACTGTAGAAGAAGGCATTTAAACATAAGATCGGCTTACATTCAAACGCAAAGCCATAGGACACAATTATGTAATAATAAGTCCTTTATCATAACAGAACTGCAATAATTCGCATGAGTCAGTCGTTCACGAACCCTCTTAGCATGAGATGAAAATTAGACGGAGTAAGAAGAACTGTCTGTCATAAAACAAGAAATCTCATATATAGATGCATAAGATGAAAGCTAGAATAGCTGTTAAAACATTACAGTAGGGAGCTCTGCTCAACCATCGATGCTTACAAAATGGAAAAATGCCTACATATACTCTCCTCTTCTTTTCGCCCAGCAGAGGCGTCTCAGAACTTTCAATGAATGGCGTCGCCTCAATCAAATCTGGCCTGCATTGCTCTGTCATATGCTACCTTAATTCGGCATGGCCCGTGCCAGAGGTAGCTGAACCCTTTGAATGTTGACTTGGTGTGTATAGGTTCTTCTAGCGAGTTGAAGACTCGGCGTGGCTTCCCTGAGGAAAAATGGTACAGGGGACCCTCTTGGAAAGACTTTCAGCCGGGACCTCCATACTTTGCAATAAATGAGCGAGGTGAGATTTGAACCACCCTCTCTTTTCTTCATTAATCTCCAATAGGTACTGGGATTTAGCTCACGTCGAATCAGCATATGGAGCATCACAATGCCTTCCTTCTGTGATTTAGATTGATGCTTCGATGCCCAAGTGGCCAAATGACAAACATAAACGCCCCTCCTCCAGGCCTGTTCTCTTACGACCAGGCGCCAGAACCATGGGCCTGATCCTGGGCGCTATCGGAAATTCGGGGTTCGAGGTTTTAAAAATGCATGAAACGAGGGGTGCCTGCTCCTTGAAACCCCGATCTGCGATATGCCGACATGCTTGCCACCTGTCCCAATGAGATCGGATGGTCCAGATTCATTTTGACCCAGTGTGCTTCCCCTTGCTAAACCCTGGGCAATTGGTCGGCCCCAAAAAACTGATGGCTGTCGATCCGCTTCTATGGATGGATCTCGGCCGCCGATGGCTAAACTTCGCCTGCTCGCTTGACTTGCTGCTAAAAAACGAGATTCTCTCGTGTTATGCTCGGGTACTTCCTGTGCAAACTGCAGACCTGGGTACGCCTAATTGCGAGACAAGAAATATCGCTAACACATAGGATGCATTGAATGCAAAGAGATATATTTCATTCTCATCCATGCATTGTTGGGTCAGAGTCATACAACATAAGTTTCATTTCCGTTACCTTTGAGTAAACAACAACTCTTAATAACATTGCGTAATCATAAAATTTATCTAGTAACTCTTTTCTAGGGCTCTTTTACACCAACATTCAGTTAGG
>JASDQU010297284.1:3536-14067 GCA_032191745.1 Picea mariana | reverse complement strand
TTACTAGCGTGTGTTGTTTGTTTCTCGAAGTTGACCATAGGATTTTCTTTGCGAAGTTTGTTACTCATTTACAATAGCTCCCCCACGTCGTTCACGTAGAATGCAGGGTTTATCTCCAGAGCATCTGGATGGTTCTCAATCCTTGCCTACAAGTACACCTGAGGGCTCTCCTCGACAAAGTGAAGCCACAGTCGTCACCACACCACAAGTGAAACGAACTAACTCTCTAGAAAATTTTTGAATTTCAAATACTTGAGAGGACTTTCGACTTCACCCCGATTCCGAGAGATTTTTTATGCGAGCAGACTCTTCCGGAGACTTAATTGTTGTGTATTTCGGATCTCCGACTGGACCCTTTCCCGGTATAGAAGGCTAAGATCCTTTTTGGTCTACAGGTGTTTTCCGACGTGACCTTTTTGGTCCAGGTTCACCTATGATTTCTGAAATTAATTCTCCTATGATTTCTGAGATCTCTAATCTTGAGACAGTACCGTTGACTACCGCTTATCACTTTACTGCCCCTGCCGAAATGGCCCATCTCATGACTACTTCGAGTGTTCCAACCGGGTTCACTGTGGTTAGTCTTTCTCCCATCAACACACCGCGAATTCCCAACATCAATCCGACAATCCCACCTAGATACCATGCATTGAATACTACCATTCCTACTCCTGTGCAAACTCCATCCAGCTCTCCTAGTGGTCCTTCTTCTTCTGGGCATTTTCTTTCCGGTTTTGTTCCNAATACAGAGACAGTACCGGTGACTACCACTTATCACTTTACCGTACCTGCCGAAATGGCCCATCTTGCAACTACTACGAGTGTTCCAACCTGTTTTCCTGCGGTTAGTCTTGCTCCTATCAACACACCATGGACGCCCAATGTCAATCCGACACTACCACCTGGATACCGTGCATTGAATGCTTCTATTGCTACTCATGCACAAACACCATCCGGTTCTCCTAGTGGTCCTTCTTCTTCTGGGCACTTTCTTCCCAGTTTTGTCCCAACACTCCCTCAATTTCCTTTTGGAGGACTTTCTTCGTCTTCTATTGGCAATCCTAATCCTAGTGGTGCTATTCCGTCATTCAATCTAGCTTATCAATTTTCGGTTGGTGGCCAGTCTCATCAAGGTAGTATAACTCAACCCCCTCTCAGTTGGAAAAATCCAATTGGAACACCACCTTCGATGGGAGGACCGACCCCACCTTATGGGCAAAACATACCACCATCCTTGGCTCAGTGTTGGAATCAGTTAATCCAAAATCCTCCTCAATCGACTGGGGGGCAACAGTTTCCAGCTGCATCCATCACACCCCCTAGCATGGGCCAACCATATCCCGGTTTGTTCAATCCCATTTGGGGGTCGAATGCTCAAACTCAAGCCCCTGTTCCAGGGTATAATCCGATGAGTTACTATCCTGTCCAACCACCACCAAATATGCCTGGGTCTTCACATTATATGTAGACTGCGTATGGTCCTACTGGTTTTCCGACAGGGCTTCCTCCCCAAAACCACCAGTACCCACAAGTGAATCGATAGTTACCCTTTTTTGCCACTTTGGATTTGCCAGATTTGTCAAGGATTTTAAATGATCCTATTCGTCACTCTCCTCAATGGCCTGTTATCCCAGCCAAGCTACCATCGGACATTCCTAAATTTGACAGCAAAGTGGGAGAGGACCCAAACAATCACGTTACGACTTTTCACCTATGGTGTTCATCCAACTCATTGATGGATGACTCTATTCGTTTACGTCTTTTTCAATGAACCCTTACCGGTTATGCTGCGAAGTGGTATATTGAATTACCACGAGGTTTCTTGTCTGATTTTAACACCCTAACCATGGCTTTCCTTACGCATTACCAGTTACCGATCCGTTATGACATGGGAACCGAGATTTTGACTTTATTTAAACAGACTAAAGACACTCATATATCCGATCACATCCATGAGTGGCGAAGGAGATGACGTCTCATCAAACTTGAGCTCCCCGATCATTTACTGGCAGAATGGTTTACAAAATCCTTTGTGAACGAAATTGGTAAGGACATTGCCATGGGTGGCGTAGTTACAGAAGAGCAGGCGATAAGTCGTGCTCAGTATCTTGACCTCGTTTATTCACAAACAGGAACACTTTATGATTTATTACTTGAACTACCTCGCCCTAATGCTTCCAGCACTTCAACTACTCCAGCTGCCTCGCATGCGGCTGACGGTGTGATTGGTACTGCCCAAGCCCAATCACATTCTGTTTCAAGCACAACCTCTAAATTTTCTTCTTCTAATGTTCAAAATGCTCCGTCTCCTGCCACTCCTACCGGCAAGACTTCTGAGGTAAATGCTGTCCAATCTACCCAAGTTGGTAAAAACAAATCTAAAAAGGGGAGAGGCAAGAATAAGGAGGGCAAAAATAATTCTCAAGCAGAGCAAACTAAAACTACCCCTGTTGATGACCGGGATAAGCACAAACCACGATACCCTTGCCTTATCTGTGGTGATGATCACTACACGAAGGATCATCCACGACGTGCCAAGGTCACTAAGTTCCTTCAAGGAGCTCCGAAACCACCTGCACTGGCTGTCTTGTCCCAACCCTTCCCGTCTCAACAACAGACTCATTTGGTCATTCACGATCAACCATCCTCTTCTACTACATCATATGTTTTGATGTGTACTGGTGATTCTAAGTAGAATAACATTGCACTCACGACTCGAGCCAAAGATTATTCTCCATCTAAGGAGAAGGTTTACGATTTACCCCTTTCTTTGGTACAACCCTCTCCAGCAGCTCCACCTACTAATAGTCCTCTTCATCTCGAACGACCGAGCCTCGACACAGTTTTGCGACCCCCTCCAAAAGGTGTCGTTCGGAAATCGACTTTCAATCCTCACGCTCGTGCTGCCCAGAACTACAACATTGTTGAAGATCTGACCCAAGCACCTTCTGCGATGTCAGCCCTTGAAGTCCTTCAGTCTTGTCCCACACAACGGAAGGCACTGTTGAAATATATTGGTGGAATTGACCCAACGGACATGAATTTGATAGTCTTTGACTTGGAAGATCACATTCCAAGGTTACCCCCTCAACTTGCGTTCCAAATCCAGGTTGTTGTTTCTGATAAGAACGTTTGCCGAACCGTCATTGACAAGGGTGCCTCGACATGTGTTATGTCTCTTGCTTGTTGAAAGGACATTGGCTCTCCTCCTTTGAATGAATCCCAGAACACACTTAAAGCCTTCAACGGCTCCAGTTTTAAGCCCTATGGTGTACTTCCTTCGTTGCCCATTACGTTAGAAGGTAAAACGGTCCAAGTCGAAGTGGAAGTCTTTGATGCTCCCCTTGATTATAATCTTTTGCTTGGCCGTAGCTGGATCGATTCCATGTGCACCGTTGTGTCGACACTTTTTCGTGTAGTACGTTTCCCTCATCAAGTAAAGGTTGTTACCATCAACCAACTTGCCTTCTTCAATTCTGATACCCATACTGGCAACGTACCGTTTATTGCTAAAACCCCACCGGGTTATGAGAACGTCGGTGTAGGTCTTTTAAAAGACTCCTCGTTAATGGGTACTTTCCCCATTCCACCGCCCGATGTTCCACGCTTGTTAGTTGCTTCTATCAACATGATCTCCACCGTGCCTCATTAACTTCCTGAGTCTCACGACCCTTGGATTGTCCCTGACCCTGGAGATCATCTTCGTTTCGGCGACGCAATGCCGTTAAGTCCGGTTGAATCCGCCTATCAGGCCATTCAATCGGAAACACCTTCTACCCCCTCTCGTGATGAGTTGTCTCCCAATCCTTTTCATGTTATTTTTCTCACTGACAAAATGATCATGTCCGTCATGGAGGACACCCCTTGGGATGATGGGCATCATCGTTCCATTCTTTTTCTGTAGCAACATACTCTTGAGAACTATCAACGGATTTCGACTCCGTCGACCGTTGTCGTCATCTCGACGATTCCTGAGGCTGCACACGATGTGTTTGCTGAAGTGAACTTAAGTAATATCTCACCCACGATTCCCATTGACATATCCATTAAATCTGGGATTGTTGAAAATGTCCATATTGGAGTTTCATGTTCCCCTGACGAAATAGTCACCTATACGTCTCTATTCAAAGAATTTCGTGACATCTTCGCCTGGAGCTACAAAGAGATGCTAGGTATCGACCCTACAATTGTTGTACATGAGATAAAGACATACCCCGAAGCTAAACCTGTCCGGCAACGCCTTCGTCCAGTTCACTCACGTAAAACGACTGCTATAAATCTCAAAGTCGAGAAACTTCTGAAAGCCGACTTTATTTATTCGGTGGCTCTTACAGACTGGGTTTCCAATCCTGTCCCGATTGACAAAAAAGGAGGCACCATTCGTGTATGTTTTGATTATAGGGATATTAACAAAGCTTGTCCCAAAGACAACTTTACTACCCCCTTCGTCGATCAGATTGTTGATGATTGCGCCGGAAGTGAAATCTTCTCTCTCATGGATGGTTTCTCCGGCTATAATCAAATTAACATTGCTCTTGAGGATCAACATAAGACTGCTTTTATTTGTCCTTGGGGTACTTTTGTCTATCGGAAACTCCTTTTCGGTCTTAAGAACACTGGCGTATTGTTTCAACGTGCTATGTCTTATGCTTTTCATGATATCAAGCACATCGTTCAACCCTATTTGGACGACTTACCCGCTCATTCTATGCGCAAAGTCGATCATCCTACCCACCTTTGCGCCATTTTTGTTCGCTATCGATTCTATCGTATACGTTTAAATCCTCATAAGTGCGTTTTTTGCGTAGAATCCGGCCGTCTTCTAGGTTTTATCGTTTCATGTCACGGGATTCGGGTGGATCCTTTAAAGGTTGAGGCGATCCTTAATCTCCCTCCTCCTTCTACACTTCGCCAGTTGCAAAGTTTGCAGGGGAAAGCAAACTTTCTTCGTCATTTTATCCCTAATTACGCCGATATCACTCGTGGTTTTACGCGTCTATTAAAGAAAGATTCAGAGTTCGTCTGGGATACCATTGCCAACAATGCTTTTGAAGCTTTGAAGTTGTCCCTAACGTGAGCTCCGCTTCTTTTTCCCCCTGATTACAGTCATGATTATTTCCTTTATCTTGCTGCCTCGGAGTACACTATTGGCATGGTTCTCGTCCAAGAGGATGATACTCACGACGAACATGTTATTTACTACTTGAGTCGAAGTCTCTCGTCGACTGAAATCAAGTATCAATATGTCGAAAAACTGGCCTTGGTTGTCGTCCAAGCCGTTCAACGCTTCCGGCACTATATCCTCTTACGCAAGACTACGATGATTTCTCATTGCAACCCTATGCAACACATTCTGACACGTCAATTTCTAGGGGGAAAATACTCCAAGTGGATTGTGATACTCCAGGAGTTTGACTTGGAATTCGACCGCACCAAGTCCAAGAAGTCCTTAGTTTTTGCTGAGTTGATATGCGATTTTCCCCATTCTGCAACGACAAATGTAGCAGTTGATTCATTACCCGATGAATCTCTTTTCCTTATTAGCACTGATGGTCTTTGGTATGGGGATATCATTATCTATCTCCAAACCCAGACTTTCTGGCCTACTTTGTCTAGTACTGAATGACGTCGCATACGCTATCAAGCTCGTCAATACATTATCCTCGGGGATACTCTTTATCGTCGGGGGATTGACTCTATTTTTCGACGTTGTCTAACGTTTGACGAAGCCGAGAAAGCTCTGAATGAATACCATTCTGGAGCATGTGGTGGTCATATGTCTGGGTATGCTACTGCCCAAAAGATCTTACGCGCAAGGTATTTTTCGCCTTCTTTGTTTAACGACTGCATCACCGCCATTCAGAAATTCCATGCCTGCCAGACCTATAATCAAAAAATTCGATCATATCCTGCTCCTCTTCATCCTGTGGTCTCAGTTGGTCCCTTTGTGAAATGGGGCATCGATTTCATGACATGTCACCCTCACTCGGACGGGGGGCATGGTTACATTATTGTAGCCATTGATTACTTTACGAAATGGGCCGAGGCGATGCCGACATTTGACAACACTAGAAAGATTGCAACTTTATTTCTTTTTAACCACATCATATCTCGTTTTGGTGTTCCCCAAGCTATCATCACTGATCACGGTAGCCACTTTAGGAATTTTATGATGTCTGAACATACTGAGAAGTTGGGTCTTCGTCATGATAACTCAACGCCCTATTATCCACAAGCCAACGGCCAGGTCGAAGCTATCAACAAAGTTCTCATAACTATGCTTCGACGGATGATAGGAATTCATAAAACAAGTTGGCACACAATGTTGTTTTCAACATTGTGGGCGTACCGAACATCCGTCAAGTCCGCTACTGGATTTACACCTTTTCGGTTAGTCTACGGTGTGGAAGCCATTCTCCCTATCGAATGCGAGATACCGTCTTTGAAACTAGTTGTTGAACTCCTACCCAACACTTCTACTGAGGAAGAACGTCTATTGTATCTTATGCGATTAGACGAAACTTGATGTGATGCCACCCTAGTCATAGAAGCTCAGAAAAAGCGTGTCAAGGCCCAATACGACAAGCATGTGAAGCCTCACATTTTTTTCGAAGGTGATCTTGTTCTTCTCTATGAACAGGATCGAGATATGTTAGGAGCTGGGAAATTCAAACCCATGTGGCGAGGTCCTTATATCGTTCGACGAGTTTTGGAAAAATGAGCATATGAGTTAGTAGATTACAATGGTATCCCTTTGAGTGAACCCAGGAATGGGTTGTACTTGAAGAAGTACTATGCATAAAATCATTTGTGCACAAGTACTTGTATTTTTATTGTATCATACGTTTTGTGTATTACTATAGTTTTCTTTTATTGTTATCTGGTCTCTGCCCTTATGTGACGTTGTGTTTGATTTCCAGATGTCGGAGTCTTCGCTACCCTATATTGGCTTCCCTGATGGTGCTAGCTGTAGTACTCAGAACATTTCTTCCGCTGCGTGGGCAATCTATACCCCGACAAACGAATTTGTCTCTTTATGAGGTGTGTGCCTCAGCCGTGCGACCAACAACATTGTAGAGTATAGTGCTGTTATTGAATTATTGGTTGATGCTATCTCGCTCAGAATTCGTCATTGGTTGTGCGACTTGATTCGCAGCTGGTAGTACTACAGTTAAGTAATGTCTACTCTATTCGAAGTCCTACTTTGTTATGGGTGTATTTGCGAATTCGCCTCTTGGAACGTTGTTTTGATCACATTGAATATCAACATATTCCTAGATGTCTAAATACATTAACATATCAATTGGCTAATTATGTATTGCACAGACATTTGAATCATTTATAAATCAATCACATCAATATTCACACAATATAAAGTAAACCGACAGAAGCCGTCTGTATATATATATAACGATCAAAAGAGTTTTTTACAAAAAGTTTGTCCGAAGACCAAAATGTCAAAATATGAAGCTCATAGCTTCTACAAAGTGACATCATGGATGACGTTCATGGTAACACATGACTGCTCGAGCAACCCTATGAAGTAGTCGACTCATGGATGCTGATACTCCTACAGTATGACGCTGATCGCGTCGTGGAACCTCTTCCAGAGTCATGGCTGGAATATCTGCGGTCAAGCCCTCCATATTTTGTTCCACCACCTGATAATCCTCAGCATATTGTGGCGTTGCTGCTACCTCTCCTCGCCGCTGGATGGGAGAAGTGCCAGGAGGTATGTAAGGTCCAACATCTGTGTTATCAACAAATGATTTTGTATTAGTCTTTGGATGAACATATAAAACAAAAAACATTTGAATATGATAAAAATTCACAAAAACATTTAAAAATAAAAATGTGTGTACTTATTACCAAGGTCTCCCCACTGAGCATCCTATGGCAGTAATAAATCCAGATCTCCTCGAAAATCCAAGCCGGCATAAGCATAGTCGTCAACCATCAACAGCTGTGGTTGAAGCCAGTCAAAGAAAGTATCATCATACTTGATGATCGGTCCTGCTACGTGCCGAGCCATAAGCTGACACCATCTCAGCATCCTTGGATCCCTAGGAGCAGGTATATTCCACTCAACTTGCAACCTCAGTAATGGGACCCTCTCGAGGAAGAAGGACACCAACAAAGATCCATACCCGAATTGCTTCAGGTTGCTGCGTCTGCATTTGGTCAACTTCTTTTTTATACTGCGAAGCACAACATCTGCCTAGTTGAACACTCGAGGCTCAGTACACTCAATAGCATACTGGAAGTAACTCTGTGACGCCATGTGAGGAGCATAATTCCCAGCCATCCGAGCTATGGTGAATAGGACAGTACGGAGGGTCAAATCTCGTACCCCCCAGATAGCTACTTTTCCTTTGTTTCTCTCAGCCTCGGGAACGCAGTGTATACGACAGTACTCACTCATCTGTAGCCCACCACCTCTGCTATCGGTCAGGCTCACATAGTACCCCTGCCGTGACAAACCAGTCAAAAAGTAAATGTCCTTAATGTCTAAGGACAGTGTGTGGACCCCCACATGAAATACCTGCTGATCAGGGTCCCACATATGCTCCAGGTACTCTAATAGTCTGACTTGGGTTCTCATGCCCGGGATGTAAAAGTACTTTAGGAGTCCACAGTCTCTCAAAGCAACAATAGTAGGTGGATGATTTTCGGCCATTGCATTGTCTTCTTCATGTTCCCTTTCACGCCATTCAAGCACCATGTTGATGGCCAATTATCTGCATAAGGAACACAAAAACAAGATTATCAACTATTTTCATGAATTCATTCTCTTTCATTGGCTTAAATTTTAAAAACTTTTTTGAGCTTTGTGGTTCTCACAGGTTCCCTATGTGCACAGTGCGAGAGCCTCGCAGGTGGCCTTAAGCTCACCTGCAAGAATGCCTCATTCTCGCAGGTCTCGTGAAGCCTGCCTGCGAGAATGGCAACACGTATGTAGGGCTTGGAGAATCAAATAAAAAATGACTTTTTAACCAATGGAATTGCAAATTTAAACCATGAAAATGTTAAGGACAAAGAGCCTACCTCACTGTCACTGACGGCTCACTGAATGGATGATCGTAGCTCCCGCAATCTGATGCCGAACTCTGAGGGTAAAAGAGGGGTTTTTTGGAGCTCAAATAGTGGAAAGGTAAAAATGATGTGGTAAAAAGAGTATTTACTCCTTTTTATTTACTTTTACAGTGTCATTTGATTTTTTATGATTATTTATCTATTAAACCCTAATCCCTAATGTCATTTTGAGTGAAACTTTGCAGGCGTGATGATTTTGATGGTCAAATACAGGGATACAAACATGTTTTTCTTTTAACATCATGTGTTTTTGATTGTTTTTTTATGGTTTTTGTATAAAACCTCAAGCGTGGTCTTTGTCCGTTCTTGCGCTCGTAAATACATGAGAATGCGATCGAGCATACTTTTATCACTTTTTCGGGCTCAACAAGGTTATACGAAAAATGAACCCCCCTGGAGTTCTCTTTAAGCTCTTTTCAGACTATCTAAACATGAAAAGATCGCCGAGCGACCTTGCTATTTTCACACTCGATAAAGTATTTGAAGTAAGCGTTTGGTGAGCGATAATTTATCTCTTTTTTAGTCTTATCCAGACTATTTTACAAAAAAGGAACTAAGAGAGTTCTCTTTTAAGTGTTTTTCCAAACTCTATAATCATGAAAAACCTTTGAGTTTTCTATCTCTGGACTCGTTAAACAAACATTGACAGACCCGTAATGGGACCGAACCACTCCTTCTTAGGGTTCATTAAAAATACTCCTAGGGACTCATCCGAAGGATGAGCTTACATCAACAAGCATATGTTATCCTCCTCAAGCTTGCGTAAAAATAAAGAGGTACTCGCCAGAAATGGTGGGGGAAAATTTGGGAAAGGGATATGTTTTCATCTTCGTATTAATTGACAGTAAGTGTCACTTTTGAACATGACACCCCCTATTCATCATTTGAAGCCGGTTTGGAAAATCCATTTGTCTCATTCGATTTATTACAAAGTCATTCCCTGTGTCGTCTTTGAGTCAATGTTGCCGAATCATTGGTCATGTCGTTCATATGTTCAAGAGAAGTCCATCTAAAACATATATTGAGTCGGCCATCTGCAGTTATCCATTCTCTCCGTGTCAGCCTTCTCTGTGTCCAGTCCAATTCACATCATACTCTGTTTCATCTTCAAAATCTGTTACTCATTTCGTGTCATAGATGGGGGATACATCAAGGCCCTCCTGTGACGAGTTTTGTTCCGTCGACTTCAGCTCATTATCCAGAATCAAGACTTAGAAATTATTTGGTACCTTGGAGCTTGCATGCCTCAATGGCAGGTTTCCTCGCTTTCGACAGTGGGTTCACATCATTGACTTCTGATCGAAAGATTCCATCAGATGTTCGACTTCAACTCATTTATTTGCACTCGATGGATTGTACTAGGGTACCTTGGGAGTCATTGACATCAATGGTGATTTCCCTCACACTTGTTAACGATTTCATCAATGACCGGTAATCA
>JASDQU010297280.1:0-10680 GCA_032191745.1 Picea mariana | reverse complement strand
TGGGTTCATTACAAAAATTAATGAGTATATAAAGGCCACAGGGTAAAACATCCCTGTGGGAATTATCAAAAACAGTTTACAAAAAATCTGGGAATAATCTCCCAAGTCTCTATTCCTGACTTAAGCTAACAACCTAAAACAAAACTACATCATAAAAGCTTGTTCTAAACTGCCACAACATGTCCAATTTGCCATTGAAATTCGTAGGTATTTGTAGGTGGACAAGAATAGACAAGTTTAGATAATGTTTTATTGGTAAAATTAACAAAAATCTAAATTTTAAGACTAGCTACAGAATCTCACGATTCTGTAGCTGGTCTTATTTGCAAACAAAATCGTTTTTAATCAATCCAAAAGATAACAGCAATATATTCGACCTATTAAACCAATCTTTAATTACTAATTGAAATCAAAACAAATCAAAACTTTCATGCCAATTTGAAACAAACAAAATTGTGTTCAATTAATCAAATGATAACAGGGATATGTACGATCTGTCAAACAACTTTTTATTAGCAATTCAAAATAGACAGAATCATCTTGATAATTCAAAAACAACCAAATCATATCAAAACAGGACTAAATTCGATATAACAAACCAATCTTTGATACGAATCTAATATAGACTCAATATATTAATCCAATGCTTAACAAAATCATTTTTAAATCCAAAACTAACAGAGCTGTTTTTTCGAATCAATAGATTACATTGTATTTATCAAACCAATCTTTGATATTAATGCATCGCATACACAAAAGGCTATGCTAATTCAAACACACAGAAATCGTTTCAAAATCAAACCAAACAGAACCGAATTGAACTAATCTTAGAGTCGACACAATCCAAGAATAATAAAATCGTATTAATCCAGAACATTGCTATATTCAATGCAAACAGAACTAATCGAAAACAAACCCAATTGGTTATACTAATGCAAACCAACTCATAAACAAAATCGATGTTGAAATACATACATGAGCTGTAGGAAAACAATTCGGTCAGGATAACTTTGAATTTACAAAGGCCGTAGTTGCCTCAACATTTCTGAAGACAATTGAACCCGTAGTCTTTTGTTTCTTCTCGTTGGCTTGTAGCCTGTCTCTTTCTTTTGGCAACACAGTAATTCGTTCCTCTAATGACTTAATCTTATATTGCAACAAGGGAACATCAGTGTAATAACGTTCAAGCCAAGAATTACATTGAGTACACAATGGTTGATCAGGCCTTGGCATTACAGGTGAGGTTTCCTTCAAGTTACCAGGGGTTTCACTATGAAGCTTAATTCTCGGGAAGTTAGAGTCGTTCTTGAGGCACGGAGGTAAGTTGGAAACATAGTCATAGGATTCCACGGAGAAGAGGCCATGAGAGTAAGGGTATTCCTCGACTAGGAAATGTTCAATCTCAGAGTCCGAGTCCTCACTCAAAACAATGGGCTTCTGGTCACTGTCTTTCTTGGCCTTGTTCCGAGCACATCTGGATATCCATCGTGCATTTTTCTTTCCCTTACTGTTGACACCAATATCACCTTTTCCTTTCTTCCTTACAGGCCTCTTCACGGTCTTAGCTTTGTCTTTAGCACACGGGTCGACCATAGTATCGGGTAGGTCAATGTTGGGGCAATTCGAGGGTTTGACAGGGGGTAGAAGGGTAGGAGATGGCACGGTAGGAACAACCAGGGTTTCAGTGACCACAACTTTATCCATTTGAACACACTCGAGAGTGGAAAAGCCATTCCTTGATAGGAAGGCTTGCCAATAGTGACCACTAAGATTCAAATGATGAACGATAATGACTTTGATCAAGCAGTGATGGAAAAGCCTGCTATCAGCCTTCTCACGCTTAAATCGTTTAGACATTTTGTAAAGACTGTGTAGGAGATAGTGTGGCATGTTCAGAGGGTAGTCTATAAAATTCATTAGCAAGCGAAGATGGTAAAGGAACACCAACCCATAATGACCTTCACAGGTCACGAATTTCTTAACAATTGCTAAAAGATCATGCCATCTGGTCTTGATGGCAGTGATAGGCATACCTCTATCACAACTAACAATCTTCCTCGATGTGAATAGGAGCGACCACAACACCTCGTCCACTTTAGAGTTCTTAAACCACCTCTATCCTTTAACTGGTAAGCCTGTAGCTGAGATGAGGAATTCCTCAGTTAGCTCGAGTTGTATGTCTCCAACCTTAGCCCTGCATCCGTCAAAGGTGAGGGCGAATTGTTGGGTGACTGAAAGGTTGAAACCCTCAAATATCTAGATAAAACCTAACTAGCCACCGTTCTCCAAGTCTTCGCGAGCATTGTCAAATAGCAGGAGTGCTTGGCTACCATTAGGTTTTATGTGCACCATAGGTGCCATAGGAGAGAGTACGCAGTGAGCTGGGTAAAGGGACAAGGGTTTGAATAGGGTATACGCAGGATCAAAAGTTCATGGATTTCCCAAAAACCAACAGAGGTGACCCGGGATAGAAGGCAGGCATTAATGCCTAAGTGTGCGAGGGTGGTGGAATGAAACAGTCCATGCAAAACATTCATATCGAATGTACAATCGATGGCGCATATGGTGATTCAAATCACCATTGGTGTATGTCAAATCAATGCTAATAAAACAACCATTGATAACTATGATGAGTCGACCCGACATATTTGAACAAGCAATAGTGTTATTTAAAACCAAAACAATATTTTGAAATCAGCACCAAGGGTTCGATCATAACAAGTATGTGTTGTATGAAATGATTGCACCAAGGGTCTAACCACAATGTCAATGTGTTTTCATGAAACTAATGCACCAAGGAATTTGATGAAGACTATAGAACATCAAAACCACCAATGTATCAAGGACTCAATGACAGTCATTATAATATCATCTCAATCTTATAAAAATGAAGTCATATCAACACAAAAAAAACCAAATGAGTAAAGGTTTTGGTGTCTTGCCAACTGTGTGACCATTATTGAATTAGAAGTGCAATGAACACATAGACAAGAGTAACCATAGTAATTCAGTGATGATTTTAATGCTATTGACATGACTTCGAACCAAGGTTTTCACGCTTTCAGTCGTGAAAACGAAAACAAAAGACAGGTGTGCGAATGAGCAAAAGATTGCAATGAGAATCAAGGATTCCAAAACACTTGTGTAGGCAGCTTATAAAGATAGGATTAAAATGCGAAATGGCTGCCAACAATGGCAACACACTGGTAGAAGCAGTTATCTCTGCCAAAAGAACAAATTCAAATGAAGATAATAAGAATAATTCAAACTCAAAAAACAACCAAAAAATTGTTTAAACATCACTATTAATCAAATATTCCAGCAGTGTTTAAAGGATGAAAACTGATAATAGTCTTAAGCCAAGAGATCCATGATATTAAAGATAAAATCTCCAATACTGTTGACAGGGCCACTGCTGCCAGCAGGCATCCATAGCCTCGACAGGGTTTCCATTTAACCCACTCTGATATCTGTATCCTGCCAAGAAGTTCCAGATCAGAATAAAGGACATTTTAAGGTCAAGATATTTCATACTTATGAATTTTCATATACCCGACATTGCTTCACTGCCAGCGGGCCTGTTCAGTACCCCGACGAAGTTGTCTTGGCGTCATGCATGCATTTACCCACTACCAGTAGACCTGTTCAGCATCCTGGTGGGTTTACAAGCACTTCCCACAGCTCTTTAATGATTTATTTGATTTTTTAAAGATATATAATTGAGTGGGGTGATGCTGAAAATTATGATAATTTAGACATTTTTCTTTACAGACCTCAACATAATTTTTTTTTTTAAAAACGTCCTTCATTAAGATCCAGAGATGGTTTGTTTACAAAACCAACCTTCTAAGGCAGGGAGACATCTTCTGAGTCATTCCCTTAAGGAATAGGGACAATGTAAAAAGATAATAGATGATCGTGACAGGCTTTACTCACAGATTGAAATCAGTTAACTTCTTTCAAACAACAGACTTTCCTTAACATGGATGTAAATTCCAGAAGTATATTACAATCGATGTTTAGACAACTTTTCAGCAGTCATTTCAGAGAAAGAATTTTCTGTTTTCTTTGTCTGAACAGTTCAAAATGCAGGTATGTGTATTTCCAAAAGCAAAAACTAATAAGCATAAGGGAGAAATCAAAACACACCAGCGAAGAAAGATTGGAAAGCAAAGAAATCCAAACAAAAAAAATATGTACAGAAGGTGCATCTGAAAACCTCATGCAACAAATCCCTTGGGAAACTGAAAGAAAGTAGGAAAATACTGTTTGATGGGAAAGCAGTCCTACTCGTGGTACCTTGGGTTAGGGTTGATTCAGATTTATTTATCTCTTCACTTTCCATTTAAGATTTTCATGAAGATAATGCATTTTTGAAAATAAATGTTCAACTAGAAGTAAAGAGAAAAGGATCAAGGGGACTTCCCTAACAACAGTCGTATTATGGTTCTCGTGGTGCGCCCACTTGCGTTCATGACTGCATTATTACAAAGAGAAATAGTGAGAAATAAAACTGAAAGGAAAAACTACTCCTAAACCTACCCTAACTATTAAACAAATCAGGATACTACGTGAAGTCATGCTTCCAATGTAGCCATCGAAGTAACTCTAATCCTACAATGGAAACAAGGTCAAGCATTACTAATAAGAATGGTAATATATCAACAAATGACAGAAACATATCATACTTACCTTCATAATCATCATCTAAAAACGAAGTAAGCATGATCTTACCATTTCCTTGAATATTCTTGTTGTACAAATCCTCCAACCATTGCGCAATCTTGTCGTGATAAGGGTCATAATGGCATGAGCGAGTGTGAGTAGTTTTGAAAAACTTATCAGGATTACGAGGAAATGGAATAACCATCAGCCAAGGCTAAAATGCCCCATCCTCCTGACAATTCTCTAAGTGTTCATTAGTTTCTTCACATGGAGGATCTAAAAGAAATATGTCACACCTACTTCCAAGATGCTTGGGTAAAAAGAAAGCAAGCTCAACTTTGTCTTTATTATGAAATTTTTTCATATATGAATATTCAAGCCATCCTAAGATCCTGTCACAAAAATGGGGATGCAAACCATGACTTTGATGAAATGAATATACCAATGGGAAACTCATCATAGGAGGATTTGTGCAATCAATTGGATCATTGGTTTGAATGTTTCCTTCAATGAGATCGATCATTTCAAAATGTGAAGCATAAACATTAAGATTCGAGCTAAGCAAAGAACGAATATGCAACTTAGAATGTTTGATCTCCATAAGATATGATGCATTGTCTTTTTTAACAATAAAATGTGTAAAATCATCTCGCAACATGTCCTTTTCCCATCTGAGTGATGAAAGTGAACAAGCATCAAATCCAAGTTTATCAATGTTAGGTTTGGAATTGATTTCACCAAAGTTTATCATATCGAAAGGATATGATTGTGGCAGAAAAGAGTAATATGTTGTAGGTAAGATGTCAAGTCCACCAGAATCTAGGAATAGATCAGGATATAAAGAATAAAAGGAATCAGAAATAAGCAAATGAAAAGAATGTCTTGAACTATGATAATCAACAATGGTATTCTCAAGACAATTCTCTTCACTTTCTTTAAAACTCTCACTCTGTTTTGGTGACGAATTCCTCAACATAATATGATCATCTGGATTTGCCATTTGTGTGATAGATAATTCAAAATTTATGTGACAAGCATCTAGTTTTTTCTGTGAACAAAGTGCATTTTGAGGATGAAGGTTTAAAGTTTCTTCTTCTAGTTGCGTAACTTCTTCTCTAATCAGTTTCATAGGAGTACTAGAACATTCAAGATGATTTTCGTAGCTTAAGTGTTCTTCAATGACTGATTTTAAATGTTGATTAGAGCATGAGTTACAAGAATGAGGGTATTCACCTTGAGCCAGAAATGAATCATCTTCCATACTAGTCTTGGACTGAAAATACAATGATTCAAAGGAAAAACCAATTTGGTTGTGAATAAGATCCTGATCAATAGATTCTACCTCCTTGGCTTGTTCAACATTATCAGAAGAATTTTTCTCTTCTTGCGAAGAAGATTGTTCTTGCAGTTGAGTGATAGGATTTGTAATTGGTTCTTCATTCGTGATTGAACATGACTGGATGGAAGGGATGGAAGCATCATAGAAGAGATTTAATGCCAACGACATGTCATCGAGATTAAATTTACAGAGGATATGATAGACTCTTGTCAAAAATTCTTCTAAAGATAAATCGTCGTTGATTAGCGAAGTATGAAATTCTTCACATAATTGATCAAAATCATAAATTTCAAAGGCATCTAGAAACTCATCTACAAATTGAAACCAATCAAAAAAGTGACATGCCGGAAAGGATTCAAACCAATGTTTGATCCGACCTCTAAAAGTAAAAGCAAAAAGTCTGCATAAAACTCCTAAATCTGAGATGTCATGTTTGATGCATATGCACCAAAACTTGTTAAGGTGGTCTTTAGCAGATATATTGCCTCCACCATCAAAGGTGAGTTTGGACAAGCGAGAGACTGTCTCATTGGGAACATTGGGTAAAGAAAAGTTGAAATCATGTTCCAACATAGTGATTTGGGGAGCCATGGGGAAATTGAATACATTTAAAAATAAAGGCTCCTACAAGGCCAGCTTGTCAGTCTGCCCTCCTTCTAGCACCATTTGTTGACGGGCAAAATTGATCGCTCATCAACTGGAGAAGTGGATCCGATCCGAGGTTGTCTAAATAACCCAAGCCGTTTGGGATGATCCACCCCGATGGGTTTAGCGGCTCCGTTGGACGATCTAAGTCCTAGGAAAACGAAAGAAAACTAAACTAAAGAAACTAATCTAAGTGAAAAAAAGCAATTACAACAAACTATATACAAATGTGAAATATATATATACAGTCTACTGTCTTAGTATTATACAACAATAATTCTATGAATTTAAATGTTCAGTTGTCAACAGAATTAGATCTCAATTATATATTTACAGTACTTACAGATTACAGATTTTAAATCGAAAAACCTGTCAAAATCATTCCTGAACTGTCCTATGACGGCAAAGCTATTATTTTTAGTTTTTATGATTTTTATGAAACAGAAATAAAATAAAAGTTATCTAAGATAATCAATAAGGATAGTAATCTGTGCTGATAAATGAACTAATAACTAACTAACTAAGTAATAAGAGCTACAATCTGTATTATATATCTATCTAAGCTAAAGTGAAATATTGATTAAACTATTGAAATAAAATAACTAGCTGACCTGAAATCAACGCTTCCTATTTGTCCTGTGCTCAGTACTTGATTTGGTTGTTCCATGGGAGGAAACCCGCACCAGATTTTCCACAAGCTTCTTGTGAATAGGAAGCAATAGTTCTCTTTGAATATAAATAATAGGACAAACAAGACATAAAACTTACAACAATCTTAATATTTACGAATCATCACATTTAGATAAACCCGTATGCGAAGATTAGTACAAAATGATTCATTTAACAAAAAAGATAAACCTTTAATTCATTAAATCGAAACAAAGTAATTGTTGTACTTTAAAATAAGAGACAGTCAGATATGGACAACACATAAACCAAATCACATCAACCTGCAACGAATTATGATAGCTAAAGTAGTCGATAATTGATTGCAAACTGATATGAAGAAAACTTGAAATAAAAGTTTTATATATTGAAAGCTAAAGTTGTTACAAAACATCAACTTTCATCCCAGTTTGTATCCTCATAAGTCCAAAATATTTCTTCTCCCCGTAGTGATGATGGGTTCATTACAAAAATTAATGAGTATATAAAGGCCACAGGGTAAAATATCCCTGTGGGAATTATCAAAAACAGTTTACAAAAAATCTGGGAATAATCTCCCAAGTCTCTATTCCTGACTTAAGCTAACAACCTAAAACAAAACTACATCATAAAAGCTTGTTCTAAACTGCCACAGCATGTCCAATTTGCCATTAAAATTCGTAGGTACCTGTAGGTGGACAAGAATAGACAAGTTTAGATAATGTTTTATTGGTAAAATTAATAAAAATCTAAATTTTAAGACTAGCTACATAATCTCACGATTCTGTAGCTGGTCTTATTTGCAAACAAAATCATTTTTAATCAATCCAAAAGATAACAACAATATATTCGACCTATTAAACCAATCTTTAATTACTAATTGAAATCAAAACAAATCAAAACTTTCATGCCAATTTGAAACAGACAAAATTGTGTTCAATTAATCAAATAATAACAGGGATATGTACAATCTGTCAAACAACTTTTTATTACCAATTTGAAACAGACAGAATCGTCTTGATAATTCAAAAACAACCAAATCATATCAAAACATGACTAAATTCGATATAACAAACCAATCCTTGATACGAATTTAATATAGACTCAATATATTAATCCAACACTTAACAGAATCATTTTTAAATCCAAAACTAACAGAGCTGTTTTTTCGAATCAATAGATTACATTGTATTTATCAAACCAATCTTTAATATTAATGCATCGCATACACAAAAGGCTATGCTAATTCAAACACACAGAAATCGTTTCAAAATCAAACCAAACAGAACCGAATCGAACTAATCTCAGAGCCGACACAATCCAAGAATAATAAAATTGTATTAATCCAGAACATAGCTATATTCGATTATAGCAAGAAAATATTCAAGGCAAACAGAACTAATCGAAAACAAACCCAATCAGTTATACTAATGCAAACCAAATCATAAACAAAATCGATGTTGAAATACATAACTGGGCTGTAGGAAAAGAATTTGGTCAGGATAACTTTGAATTGACAAAGGCCGTAGTTGCCTCAACATTTCTGAAGACAATTGAACCCGTAGTCTTTTGTTTCTTCTCGTTGGCTTGTAGCCTGTCTCTTTCTTTTGACAACACAGTAATTTGTTCCTCTAATGACTTAATCTTAAATTGCAACAAGGGAACATCGATGTAATAATGTTCAAGCCAAGAATTACATTGAGTACACGATGGTTGATCAGGCCTTGGCATTACAAGCAAGGGTTCCTTCAAGTTACCAGGGGTTTCACTATGAAGCTTAATTCCCAGGAAGTTAGGGTCGGTCTTAAGGCACGAAGGTAAGTTGGAAACATAGTCATAGGATTCCATAGAGCAGAGGCCATGAGAGTAAGGGTATTCCTCAGCTAGGAAATGTTCAATCTCAGAGTCCGAGTACTCACTCAAAACAATGGGCTTATGGTCATTGTCTTGATTGGGCTTGTTCCAAGCACATCTGGATATCCATCATGCATTTTTCTTTCCCTTACTGTTGACACTAGTATCAACTTTTCCTTTCTTCCTTACAGGCCTCTTGACGGTCTTAGCTTTGTCTTTAGCACATGGGTCGGCCATAGTATCGGGTAGGTCAATGTTGGGGAAATTCGAGGGTTTGACAGGGGGTAGAAGGGTAGGAGATGGCACGGTAGGCACAACCAGGGTTTCAGTGACCACAACTTTATCCATTTGAACACACTCGGGAGTGGCAAAGCCATTCCTTGATAGGAAGGCTTGCCAACAATCACCACTAAGATTCAAATGATGAACGATAATGACTTTGATCAAGCAATGATGGAAAAGGCTGTTATCAGCCTTCTCAGGCTTAAATCATTTAGACATTTTGTAAAGACTGCATAGGAGATAGTGCGGCATGTTCAGAGGGTAGTCTATAAAATTCATTAGCAAGCGAAGATGGTAAAGGAACACCAACCCATAACGACCTTCACAGGCCACGAATTTCTTAACAATTGCTAAAAGATCATGCCATCTGGTCTTGAGGGAAGTAATAGGCATACCTCTATCACAACTAACAATCTTCCTCGATGTGAACAAGAGCGGCCACAACACCTCATCCACTTTAGAGTTCTTAAACCACCTCTGTCCTTTAACTGGTAAGCCTGTAGATGAGATGAGGAATTCCTCAGTTAGCTCGAGTTGTATGTCTCCGACCTTAGCCCTACATCCTTCAAAGGTGAGGGCGAACTGTTGGCTGACCGAAAGATTGAAACCCTCAAATCTCTGGATAAAACCTAACCAGCCATTGTTCTCCAGGTCTTCATGAGCATTGTCAAATAGCAGGAGTGCTTGACTACCATTAGGTTCTATGCACACCACAGGTTCCATAGGAGAGAGTACGTAGTGAGTTGGGTAAAGGGACAAGGGTTTGAACAGGGTATACATAGGATCGAAAGTTCAGGGATTTCCAAAAAACCAACAGAGGTGACCTGGGATAGAAGGCAGGCATTAATGCCTAAGTGTGTGAGGGTGGTGCAATGAAACAGTCCATGCAAAACATTCATATTGAATGTACAATCGATGGCGCATATGGTGATTCAAATCACCATTGGTGTATGTTAAATCAATGCCAATAAAACAACCATTAATAACTATGATGAGTTGACCCGACATATTTGAACAAGCAATAGTGTTATTTAAAACCAAAACAATATTTCAAAATCAGCACCAAGGGTTCGATCATAACAAGTATGTGTTGTATGAAATGATTGCACGAAGGGTCTAACCCCAATGTCAATGTGTTTTCATGAAACCAATGTTCCAAGGAATTTGATGAAGACTATAGAACATCAAAACCACCAATGTATCAAGGACTTAATGACAGTCATTATAATATCATCTCAATCTTATAAAAA
>JASDQU010297276.1:1095-11376 GCA_032191745.1 Picea mariana | reverse complement strand
TCTTTGTGTTTTCTGTGCTAAGAAGCTTCTCCTCCATGGTGATGAGAATCGAGTTATTCAGCGTGAGTATTCTTTTCTTGGTGGTCCTCCTCATGATGGCTTTCCTCTTCCTGTCATAAGTGATCTCATGTATATAAGCAACCTCATCAACTGGATTAGGGATTTGTTGTTCTCCCTAGGTCAGAGTGTTAACCAAGCTTCCTATCATATTTATTTTCTCTAGAACCGGCTCTTGTACTTCTTTTCCAGGGGAAACTTCCATATGTTACAATGGCTCAGCCTTCGTCTAGTGTTCATCGGTTGGTGAGGTATCAACCAAAATTGAAGGGACAGTGACTGAATCAATACTTACTTGGTGATCAGTTGTTGAGGTGCCGCTCTTTGGCTATTGCAATTAATCTTTTTGTCCACCTGAACCTATATCATCCATGGAACTGTCTTTTTGGGTCCCCAATAGGTCGAGAAGTTCATTGTCTCAGATACTTTCGACCTCATGCCCCCCCTGGCTCTTTCTCATCTGTAATTGGTATCGGATTTATAAGTGAGACCTCTGAACTCTCTTCATCATCATAGATGGTTATTAGATCAAACGGGGTATTAGGCATACATATTTCAACTGGTGTTCTTGGAATCTCATATTAGGTTGGAATGGTCATCGGCGATTTGGCCTGTGGTGATGGAACTCTGGGATTTTCCAGACCAGTGGTTTCCTCCAGTTGTGTTGACTCTGATTCATTTAACTCCTCTCTGATTTTGATTGGGTCGGCCGAGGTGATCCTCATCATTTCTACTAGTTGAGGATCGTTCTCTAGCTTCTCAATGACTCTTTGGGCTCCTTCTAGTAATAGCATCCTCCTCCTTTGTGCCTTTGTGGCTTTTGTTGCTCTATTTTCTTCTCTAACCATGAGATCTTCTTGAGCCGTCTGTTCTATCGTTTCGACTTGCTCATCCATACTCATAGATTTGAACCTAGTCATGTTCGGGTTAGCTTTTCTCTGTAGTACTTCTTCCCAGTCCTGAGCACATTCTGTAAAGATCTCATCTTCAAACTTGTCATGTGTGTATGGCCAATAGGAAGAGACTTGTGATGCATGTTAGAGAACTAGGCCTTTAGTGTCATGTTTACAGAATAGACCTATTAGGAACCTGTATTCTAGTTGGCTTAAACCCTCTTGTTTAGCTTGTGCAATGTCCTTTACTATGAAAAACCCTACATGGAAACCATAGGGTATGAATGCTCATTTATTTTCCTTGACCAAAGTGGTGGTATAACCCTACAGGATGGTCTGGTAATAGATTTCTCCTACAACGAGCTGGTCTGGGACATGAGCAAGGAGTAAATGTGGTGTGTCGATAGCGCCGAACACCCTAATATTGGTTGTGGTTTTGTCTAGGTACCAGTGGCCTACTTTTGAAATCATTTTCTTGTGCGTTGCAGACAGTCTTGGGAATTCTTTTTTGAAAATAATGAAATGAATCCGAGCAATGAATTCATCGCAAATGAGAGAATAATATTTCTTGTACCTATTTTCCCATAAGATGTTGAAGTAAACATGTACAGGTAGTGTGGCGACGTGCTATCTTAGATTCATGTCGGCGAAGACATTCCTTGCATAGATCACATCTAACAAATATGAGGCCATGTGAAAAGTGGGCACCTCTCCCTCCTTTGGTGATTGAGCCTGCAATATACTGGTGCTCAATTGCTTGGAGCTGATTTCTCCCCAGTTGAAACTACTCTCGGAAATAGCCACTGTGCATGTCAAGTGTTGGCCCTAGACCAAGTTTTGAGGAATACTTGGTCATAGTTGACCGTTTGGTACTTCGATTGCCTATCGAAGATGCAGCGCATAGCGAAGCGAAGATCGCGGGATCTTGCCACCTTTTGTGGAACCTTTTTGGGTTTTTTTGGGAATATTGTAACGGGAAAGGGATGTCGGCCATTGTTTAGGCCTTTTTCTATGTATAAATAGAGGTCTAGGCCATGTAAGAAGAGGCCCCATCTAGTCGATGGCTTAGTGCATAAGTTGGATCTATGTGATCAGAAGTCTATGTGAGTGTAAGAGATTTGTGCATGTTGAACTTTGTGCATGTTGTAATAGCGTTGAGTGCACAGAGTGTGAGAAGGCTTAGTGCTTGGATCTATTTGGGGAAAGAGGATCTAGCAAGTTGTGCAGATCTCTTGTCCTTTGTAGGGTAAGGGTCATTGAAGTTCTATGTTGTAACTGCTTGACCAAGATAATATAAAGAAGACTTTGTGGACGTAGCCCCAGGGTGGGGGTGAACCACGGTAACTCGGTGTACTGTGCTGATGTGTTTTTCTCTATCTTGCTAAGTGCTCTGATATGTTTAGATAAATTTATTAATTCTTTGTGCTTATGGGATATGAATGCATGATAGATGTGATACATAAGATGCTAAGTGCTTAATCTATTGATTATAGCCTTTTTATCATTGCTAAGTGCTAGATCTGAGTAATTATTGTGGTGCTCTATGCTTTCTACGAAGTGTATTAATTAATGTATGTTAGGAAATAACTGATGCTAAGTGCACTGTAAGCAAGATAATCACAGATCTGTGTCCCAACTAAGGTTGCAGACACCTGAGTCCTGCAACCACCTCTGCCTCTACCTCAGGTTAGACTTCATCTGCTTTGCAGGTGTTTTCGAAAGGGCCAGTTGTTAGGGCTTTCTTGGTGCGCTCTTTAGCATTGAACCATGGGTATGCCCCTATGCCAACATCAGGGGAATCCATGCCTCTGAGAACTTTGTGCAATCCTTTTCCCCGTATAATCGGAAAATTAGAGCCATTAAGTAGATATATGGCTCCCTCAGGTTTGTTGTCTCATACCAATCGTTGCAATGGTTGGTAAATTTCTTGTCTTCCTTCCACCAAGAGGCCATTAATCGGCTGGTGTCATGGAATTCATAGAACTTCACCACGAAGTATGTGTTCAACCGCTCCTTCGGGTCCCTGATCTTGTAATATTTCTGGACCTCTGTCGGGAGAAAAACTCTGACACATCTGCCATTCTCATCATTGATTAGGAACTTTTGTGCATCTGTATGATCGATTATCCAACTCAGAGTCTCAATGCAGGGTAAGACTGGAGTTCAACGAGCTACCATATGCAAGCATGACCGTCGGGTATTCAGAAAAACCTGGTTGTTGAGCACCCTTATATTTAGGTCGTTGTGGGGGATAAACTACGGGTAATCTTCTCGGTTAATTACGTTGAACAAATATCCCCATTGTGGGAGAATTATATTTGATCCAGTGGTTGCTTCTGTATTTCCAAAAGTAGGGGGTGGAGTGAATTCCTTCTTAGTCGATGTTTTGATGATTTGTTGCACTCTGGGAGAAAATTCCAACTGCCTCAAAACGTCGGGTGAATATCCTTCACCAATCTCTGCTTCCTTAAATTTGGTGCCCTTCGCGAGCGTCTAGTCGTTGGCTTCCTTGGAGGTGTTTTTTCCTGCAGAGAGAACATTGTTAGACACCGTGTTGTAGATAGAATGTTGATACATAAAAATTCAACTGTCGAAATGATAAAATTAACCCATACCTCTTCTTTTCCCTAGCTTAACCTAGTTTTTTGAAATTTCTGAGAATCAAACATAACTCTTGAGACACTCTCTCCGCTTCTTCGGCAGCTCTAGAAATGAGAAAATTGTGTGCAGAATGTAGGTGTTTGAGTTTGTCTTAGTGATTTTAAACAGGGAGAATACTTACCTTGTCACATCAGTTCTTCACTTCGGGGTGTGAGTGCGATTCTACAAAATCTATCGCTAGATCTGCATCATGTTCAAGATTAAATGAAATCGTAGGTTGGTGGTGCAAGCGCAAGCTATAATGTGGTTCATCGGTAATTTCAAATTCTCGTTGTTCGATCGGCGCACAGGGTAGCAACGTATGTGGAGCGAAACATTAATTGGCCTATTAATTGGTAGAATTCAATCTTTTTTTGTGTTGAAAATGTTCCGTCACTGCTAATTTAACGGGTGGATCGGGAGTCGACGATTTTCTTTAGACAATGATTGTTGATACCTCTTGGAAAAAACCTCGATGCCGATCCATATTGTCATACAACGCTGATGTGGAAAAGCTGACTTGGAAGTGTGACTAGTGTTGGATTACTAAGAGGGGGGGTGAATCAGTAATAGAGCAATTAAATCCTTTTTAACCACAATATGCAAGTGTTACATCAATGTAGCATTATCATCCAATAGTTTCAGAGTAAATAAACAATGAACAAATGAGAAATCATACACATACACAGTACACTAGTGTTTTTACGTGGAAACCCAAAGTGGGAGAAAACCACAGAATTATTTTTCTTATATGTCTTTAAGAATTACATTCATTGGAAGCACCAACTTCCTTTTTTTTCAAGTTGTAACTGGAAGGAGGCTCCAACCCCCTAATTTCTCAGGCTACAACCTGAGGGAAGCTCCAACTCATCAATTATCTGGCTACAACCAAAATAAGGCTACGACCCATTATGTTCTCCAACTACAATCGGAAGGTGGCTACAACCACCTGTCCTTGCCCCGTCCAACTGCCCTGACGTAGAAGTAGAATGATGGAACCACTGTCACACTATCACTGTGAGATATACTGCTTTAAACTTCTATCAATCAACCTGCACCAAACAACCTATACCCATAACCTGAACCATGCATCAACCTGTACTTCAACCTGTAATCAACTTGTACCATAAACAAGTGCATCAAGCATGCACTAACCTATACCAAACAACCCTGTACCATAAACAAGTGCATCAACCATGCACCAACCTGTACCTCAACCTGTACCATAAACAAGTGCATCAACCATGCACCAAACCTGTACAAATAACATGTCACAACAACATGTCCAAACAACCTATCACAACAACCTGCCTCATCAATTTTATCAACCAAATCAGATCTACTCACCAAGATCAATCACCAAGACAAATCTCAAAGATGTGCATCAACCAAGCATAACACAACAACTCATAATCATCACCAAGATCAATATGTGCTTCTAATAATATACCAATACAAGTATGCTACATCATCCATAAACCATGTGTCAACAATATTAATAACAAGTGCATCCAACCATGTACCAAGTATGTACCAATCATGTATCAACTACTCATCAACTATGACTCATCAAGATGTATGTTGTCACAGGGGTAGACCCAAGGTTCAACGATTCAACAGTGCACCAACAAAGCCCTAACTACCGACCCTTTCGGCAACACCTGCGAAGCAGGTGAAGTCTCACCCGAGGTAGAGGCAGGGGGGGTTACAGGACTCAGGTGTCTGTAACCAAGCTAGCACACAGATATGTGATTAAAAAACTTCACAAGGTACTTAGGAACAATATATATTAATTCATTCACATCGCAGATCAAACCCTAAGTACAATTCAGCGTAGTAATAATGACAAAATACACATCGCACTTAGCATCATAAGTCAGATCTAACGCATTCAACATATACAAAGCATTAAAAATTCATGGATCTATCTATCATTCATCACATTCAATGCACTAAGCAAATTCACGGCATAAACATTACAACACAAAGAAAACCATCAACACAAGATTTACATGGTGCACCCCAGTGTGGGGCTACGTCCACGAACTTCTTCTTCTTCTTTATTAGTCTTCAATCTCTTACATTCATCCTCTCATGTGCACTAAGCCATAGAGCCAAGCTTCGCACTGAACAGGTGATCTGCACACTAAGTGCCAGATCCACCTTCCCAAAATCAGGTCAAGGCACAGAGCCAACTTCTCTCTCAAGCACAGAGCCCTACATACATGTTCTTTTGCACAAAGAAACTCAGAACTACTTGCCTCTTGCACTTAGCCACTTATGCACTTAGCTACATACTACATTTCTAGCACTAAGCACACCCCCATTTTCTACATTACATTCATTCCTATATATACTTTCACATCCCTTACAACAAGGCCAAATCATGTGTAAAACTATGGGTCGACATCCCAAAACCCTACTGAACCCATGTTGGGTCCACAAAATAAGTAATATCCCGCAATCTCAGCTCCGTCTACGCGCTCCATCTTCGACCAGCCTGTCGAAGTCCAAAAGAGGTCAAACCCGACCAATGTTTCCTCAAAACTTGGTCAAGAGCCAATAGGCCCCCAACACTCACATGTGACTCGTCCCGAGTCACTCAAATCTGGGCAACACTGCTTTGAAGGCCTCAAGTTTAGCTCGACCTGCCTCGACTTGTTGCTTCACCTGATCCTCCTGCTCAGTGAGATCCTGGAGTACTTGCTCGGTAACAGGCCCCTCCAGGCGTTGTTCCACTGTCACAACCACTTGGTCTAGCTACGAGCCTTATCCTTCAATCTCTTCAAACACCATGCAGGCTTCGTCCTGCACCGGTTGTAGCCTCTATGTGACCTCCATGACTCTGCCCTGGATGGCAGTAATTTGTTGTTGGGTCATGCATTGTTCTTGTGATCTCTTCATTCTCTCGACCGTAGTGAGTGACTTCATCTGCACTTGAACTGTCAGTGCCTGTCGATGCACCTTTTATAGTTGCGCTTCCAACTTCCTAAGCTTTGGATCTTTCGTGAGGCGTTCGTAATTCGGTGCACTTATGTTTCTTAACTGGTTGCATTCTGAGGTAAGGGCCCTAATCCTTCCTACTGCGCTCTTAGCGGCTTCTTCCCTCTGATCGCGCACTTCCTGCGGAATGCTTGGTACTACCTGGATCTCCAACTTCGTTACCCTTGCTTGAAGCTGTTGAATGGCCTCTACGAGGTTCATTACTTGAACCTCAACTGCCTCATGTTCCTCCTGTGTCGAGCCTGGCATAGATTGAAGTGATTTTCTCACCACTTCTTCGACTGCAATCTTCTCTGCGAGCAGTTGATCCTTTTCCCTCTGTATATTCGCCTTGTCTTCCTCGAGCATCGCCCAAAACTCATCTTTCTTGTTTTCATAAGCGGTCACACAGTACCGCGCAACTTGTAGTTGCTCCAAGATTTCTTCTTTCTCTTTCTCCAGGGCTTCTCTAGCCTGTTCCTTTTCTTCTTGAAATTTCTGAAGCTGAGCCTCTATTGCATCTGCCAGTCTTTGAATTTGGGTTGGTTCATCCCCCAACTCCGCAGTCTCTGATGGTGACGGCACAGTAGGGACTGCGCGGCTCAATTGAATGGCTCGTTGAATTTCTTTCAATTCCTTCTCAACTCTTACATACAGCTCTTCTTACTTCATGCCATATCTCTGTAATAGGTCCTCGGACGCATCTTCCATTTCTCCGCGGACTAGACCAATGTCATCCTTCGTGAGTGTGGCCTCCATCTGGGGCTTGCTTGTGCGGTGTTTCTTTCTGGCCAAGGGTTTCTGCAGAGAAACCTTCCTCTTCTTTGATGCTTCTATCTTAGTAGAGAGATCCTTCGGCGGTGTATCTTCACCTTCTCCTTGTTTTTCTTCTTATTCCCCTCCCCCTTCTTGAGTTACTTCGTCTCCTCCTCCTGCGGGTGAGCCAGGTCCACTTTCTTCTGAGGCGTTGTCTTCCTCATCAGTTTGTACATCCTGGACTTCCTCCTTTTTCTTCTTCTTCTTCACACTTGTCTATCCAACGTGTTCAACCTGAGTGACCAAGGGGCTTCCTATGATATCAGGGCGGAGATTTCTACATCATTAACCGGTATGATGAACTCTGTCAGCCACTCCTTCGTGATTTTCTCCATGTCTTCATCGGTCAGCTTGTAATAGGACTGCAATTCCTCCTTTCTCTCATCCTTGCGCACAGTCATATATATAAAATGTCAATCTGCACAGAAATTAGCCAGTGATCTGTATTGGTGCAAGGTTCCCGGTGTCATGCAAGGGACCGATTCTATGGAAACCTTCAGTTGTTGGTAGTAGGCGTGGAACACTACGTTTGACTGCCACTACTTCGACATGTCATTCATGTACCATAAGGTGGAGAACCTCGCGGCCAATGGCTCTGGTGGTTCAATCTCCGGGAAGGTTGCTCCTTCCGGCACTTTCCAAGCGACAAATGCAATCAACAACAACAACCAGCTGAAATGGAACTCGTATCCTTGATCATGCACTTCGCAACAGTATTTCTCGAGCTTGTTGATGAGGTAGCTCACCAATTTCATTTCCATCCCCTCCACGCACTTCCCTGCGAGGTCCATCACGAACCCGGTGACCTGCTTGGGGCGGTTCTTTCTGACGAGCTTGCCAACTATGAGTCGGAAAGCTATGTGCACTATGCCATCCTAGATAGAGGCTACCTTGTAGCCTCACTTCCCCTTCTCAACTTCGTCATATGCCTCCTTAATGCATTGTGCCAGGGAGCAGTCTAAAGCCTTCCCTGGGTAGAACTATTGAGGGTCGGGTCCCTACATGCTCAGTCATGTGATCCAGTGGATCAACTTCGGATCCACAGTAATGCACCTACCAAGCCACAAGTATCCTTTGTGAGAGCACGACAAGAGGATTTTAATGCAAGCGTTAACCTCCTAATGTCGGCCAAAGTGAGGAATCTTCATGACATTCAATATCATGGACTACACGAGCTCCTTTATCCACAGCTAGGAGACTATGCGAGGCTTCTTCCCAGTCATCTTCATCAAGTATCTATGTGGTGCGAGCACCGCGTAGTTCTTCATGTCGTCGAGATTGAAATCATTGTTCTTTAGAGATGGGATCTGTCCCAACTGGCTTTCAACCACGAGTATCCCCTTCGGGATGTAAGTGGTGATCAATGTGTACTCGAAGTCCCATGGGATGTTGTTGCAGTTGACCGCGCCAGCCAAGGTTCAGATATAATTAGGCAAGACCGACGGGATCTTCTTCGCGTTAGCCAGATCATCATGGTGCTTGCTTCGCTTCTCAGTAGCGAGGTTGACACGGCCCGAACGACATCCAGTCGAGGAGGAAGCCTGCAGTCCCCTGGTCGACGACGCATGTATTCCTTCACACATATCTTTATCAGCCATAAACTTCATCATAACTTCTTCAACGGACTTCTCTAGCTCAGTGTGCTCGGCTGACATTCTCATTGTTAACAAATAAGTCGGGGTAAGTGAACGGATGGCGGGGTAAACAACAGATGGAGAGGTCTGATAGCACAGCTCGACACACACAATCACTTTGATTCTTGTCTCAGATAATCACGGGTAGAAAAAAGTGGTCCCGACGCAGCGTCCGACGGGTTAAGTAAGCAAGTGTCGTAATGGATTCCTCCAATGGACAGGAATGCCTCAATCAATGTGAATTTGTCTGTTATGGCGCAGTCTTAATGTCTAACGGAGATCTATCCGCACATAAATTTGTTTCCTAGCCATTCCAGAGTGTCATTCTAACGGTCAAGGTGCCTCCAATGGTCATATAGCTTCGCCAGGGTGAAGTCCCATTCTGCGTGGTTACGTGGTTCCGACGAAGTTCAAATCCTGCAAACCTGCCTCCTGCAAAGTTCCAATCTATGAAATCTTCCATATGTTCTTTGTAACTTCTTGTAGATTTTCTAAGTTAGCCTTCTTCTTCTTGAGCTTCCTTGCCTTCTTTCCTGTGATTTTAGTCTCTCTAACTGTTTCTGGATTTCTCTTTCCATTCTTATTCTTATCTTCCCCTAACGAAGTGACTTTGCATTGTTGATGTCCTCTCGAAGGGTTCAAAGTTAATATCCCTTCTCTTACTATTTCCTGGGTGGATATACTTTCCTCTTGCATAGATAGGTCCTTCAAACCTTCTTGCGTTCTTTCAACCTCGATAGATAATTCTTTGGTCTTTTGCTGCTTCGACTTATCCTCTCATTCTTCTATTAGTCGATCTACTTTTCTAGCTATGAAGTCCCTTAGTTATTTCTTTTTCTTTTCTGTAGCTTCTTCCTATAATTTCCTTATGATCTTATCTTTCTCAATCCAAGTCTTTCCTAACAAAAGAGGGAATGGGGCATTGTTCTCAACAAACTTAATAACTTCAAATTCCTCTTCTTTCGATGTTCCATGGATGATAACAAGTATATTAGAAACTCTTCCACATAGGGTTATTATTTTTCTTTTAAACAAGCCTATTCTTCCTAATGAAGGTATCACAGTAGGATTTCCTAGGATTGCCCAAGTGTTTTCTGTCATAATATTCACTTGTGTCTCCTCATCCAAGACACAGTCTATGTCAAAATCTCATATTCTTGTATCTATGCGTTGTTTTTCTTTCATGATCTCGAATAAACTGACATCTTTGTGCTCATCCATTGTTTCTTTTAACTGTACTAGTGTAGTCTAAACTTTCT
>JASDQU010297272.1:0-14078 GCA_032191745.1 Picea mariana | reverse complement strand
GAAAAGTTTGTCCTAAGATCTCATCTGCAGCAATGTATTTTGTGTCTCTTAATTCTTCTGAGATATCTGGTTCAGAAATGAAATAGTCTAATAGATCTTCATTGTTTTCCTCCCTAAAATCAAAGTCTTGATTAATACTTAATATAGGTTGAATTACTTCTTCCTGTTGTTACTTTGTTTCATCAAGCCAAGGTAATTGATCTATTATAGAAGGTTTTCGAGCAGGAGGATAAAGTGTGATTTGTTTCCTTTCAGTTCCATGTGAGATAATCATATTCCCTGTTCTACAGCCGATGAAAGCATCTGTTGTGGCCAACCAAGGTCTTCCAAGAATCAATGGATGGCCTCCTAGATTAGATTTCGGTTGAAGGACCAGAAAATCTACTGGATACTCCCAAGAATCCAAAGAAACTGTGATATCTTCAAGTATACCTTCAGGAACTACTTTAGATCTATCAGCTAATTCTAAGACTGTAGTGTTGGTCGAAGATTTTGCAGATTAAAATGTCTCATTGTCTCTAATGTCATCACATTGATAGTTGCTCCTAAGTCAATTAATGTTTTAGAGATTGAAAAATTGTTGATTGTTATGGTTACTATTGGAATTCCTGGGTCAACATATTTTTCGATTGAAATGGTATTTGACATTAGGCCTGATAGATTTCCAATTACATGAATTGTTGGTGGATCCTTCCTTATTTTTTTAATTTTCTTTGAACATAATTCCTTAATTGCTTTTGTATAGATTTGGATATCCTTAATAGCTTGCAATAAAGGAATTTTCACACAGACATTTCTTAATTCATCTAAGACATCAAACTTAAGAAGAGAGACTTGTAATTTCTCTTTAACCAACCTTTCTAGAAAAGGAGGTGTTTGGATATTTAATGTTTTACCCTTCTGGATTTGATTGTCTATTGGTATCTTTTCTATGCTAGGAATCTCCTATTTTTCAATTTGTTTTTCTATGATAACAGGAGAATCCTTTGGTAAAACTTTCCCAGACCTTAAGTGGATATTTTGAAGAGGGAGGATTGAGTATGATGGCCCTTCTTCAATGTTATACATGGGTTTTTCCACTTTATTATTAGGATTGGAGATTGGTTGAGATGGTAATTGAGTTGGTATGGGTGGAGGTTGGTTAGATGGTAGCTAGAGTTGTTTTGGTTGGGTTAGTTGTGGTAGAGGTTGTGATGACTGAAAATATGAATTTTGTGGTTGATTTTGCTGGAACTGTTGATAAGGAAAAGCTTGGTATGGCTGTTGATAAGGCTGTTGGTATGGCTGATTTCCTTGAGCATACCCTCGCCAACTTTGAGGAGATTGGTTTTGGCTCTATTGAGAAGGCCAAGTTTGCCAAGGCATGAGTGCATTCCATAAATTTTGAATAGGATTTTGAAAATTCTGAGGAAATTGTTGAGAGAATTGAGAAGCAAAATTTTGAGACATACCTGTGAAACGTGGCTGCCAAGGCTTCCTTGGTGCTAGGTAATAAAGAGATTCCATTCCTTGTCCTTCTTCTATGTGAGTAGCTTGTAGTTCTTTTAACCTTGGACAATCATCAATGGCATGATTATCTATACATAATCCACAAACTTGAATTCTGTTTAAAGGACATTCTCTCGATGCATGTTTTTTTCTACATATAGGACATAGATGGATAATACTTTATCTTGTTCCTCTTGCTTTTGTTTAGCTTTCAATGTGTCAATTTGTGAACCAAATGTGTTCATAATATCAGCTTTAAATCTCTCAAACAGATTCCCTAATTATGATTTAGTAACACCATTGGAAATTGATTTAGTTGACTTTGTCACAATATCTCTTTGTCCTCGTCCTCTTTTAGCTTTTCCCCTTGAATATTTCTTACATAATTCAGCAATTTTTGGGAAAGGAAGGTGAGAAATATCCCCTGCCCCCATTAAATCAAGATCCTCCAAATTTTCATCTGAAATTCCCTTCAAAAAGATAGTACAAATGACATCTAAAGGAAGATTAGATTGCTTAGATTTGTGCATATTATAGAGAAATTTTTCTAGATATTCTTCTAAGCTTTCATCTTCACTTTGAGACATTTTAAAGATATCTTCTTTAGAATCTTTGGACTTACAATAGGGATGATATTTTGTAAGAAATTTCTTTTTCATGTCATCTCAGTATACTATGGTTGCTTCTCCCAACCCCATGAACCATTTTAATGCATATCCTTTCAAAGTTGTAGGAAATAAACAAAGTTTTTGAGCATCATTGGTATATCCATATGTTCAACAAACGATGTTAAATTCAAACATGAAAGCATCAAGGTCTTCAATAGACAAGCCAAAGAAATTTGGAAGAACAGAGGGAGGAATATTCTTCATTTTTATGTCATCTCCTAAAAGAGTTGGTGTATCAACTATAGGAAATGCAAATGTAGCATGTTCTTCTTCCTCCTCTTCATCATTTCCTCCTCCTCTTGTCTCTTCTCGATGTGATTCTCTATCCTCTCGTTCTTTCCTTCCTCTTTCTTCATTTCTTTTCCTTTCTAATTCTCTTTCCATTCTCTCCCTTTCTTGTCTATCAGCTTCTCACATTGCAAAGAATTTTTTTGTGGTACAATCAGATATTTCTGTTGGAAAAAGAGGTTGTCCAATTTGTTCAAAAATAGTTTGCTTTTCTTTTTGCTTTCCTACAGAAGATATTTATGTTTGTATTTGTTTCTTCTTTACTTCATGAGCCAATAGAACTTGTCTTTCTATGAGAGTTAACCTTTGTCCTGAACGTTGTTTTTCCTCTAATTCTTCCAAAGTGATTTTTCCAGCAGTTGGTGTAGTAGATTCGTATTTTTCAGTTGTAGATGTTCCTGCTCCTACAGATGGTTGATTAGTTTTGGGGGGGGTTTGTTTTAAAAATCTACCTTTATCATCCCTAAGTTTAGACATAAAGAAACATAACTTAAAATTAATTATATGCTGTGTTTTTTTTATTTTGTAAATATATATGTTTTTTTTTATCTCTAAATATGCCTCCCCAGCAACGGCGCCAAAATGTTAGGCTCCAATCTACTGATGTAAATTAGAGTACAAGTGATTGTCAATCCAGTGTTTATAAGACTTAGAGGCACATCCAAAGTATATGGATTTAGAGATAGATTTTATCTTTAATGGAGATAAACCAAAACCTATTCTAAGGGCTGAATATGGAAGAGATACTAAGCTTCTATTCAGAAGTCCTATTCATATATCTCATAACAGTAATCAGTAATTGTTTTTCTAAAGAGTATCAACAGTAAGCATTCAAGAGATGTTCGAACTAGTTCTAAGACCTATCAAATGCTAGAAGGACAAAACTCTTATTCAAGAGATGCATTCGTTGTATTCTTTCATTCATTCATTAGAAACTATCATCAAATTAAATCAAAAGTACTGAAAGCATAAATAACTCAAAAAGCATTCATGACTATCTTAATGCTTGAAGGCAAACTACACATTGAATTCTTATTCAAGAAATCATTCACAATATGAGTAAGGATTTGAAACATTAAGCATATGAATTAGCTAAGGAATTCATCTAACTACAACAAGATATGAATAAAACTCATATACAACAAGATTTGATCTAAAACATGTATCAAAGATTACTTGAAAAGAACATAAAGAAAGAGTGTAGTAGTTTGGCAAAGGGGGCCCTCCAATGCTTCACTAGTACACTTGAGTTGTCTCAGCTAAGAAAAGAGCTCCAGCAGCATTCAAATCATCATATCATAGGCATTAATAGGAACAAAACGCAGAACTAATCTCAAGAGTGCAAAATCCAAAGTTTCTTCAGTCACATCAAGATTGTCATACTAGTCTATGCTTAAGAGTATTTATACAAGAGTTTCAAAACTAAAAATGCTAATAAGTCTCCTAAATATCATGATCAGATCCATAATATATCTAGGAGGGTCAAATGCCTCCTTCAAATCCATAATATATGGCCAAATCCCATGAAAATCCAAAACTGTCCATGATTTAAGGCTAAAACAAGGTATTTTCTGCTAAAGTGGCCCTGTTTGACCAGTGTTGACCAGACATCTGAAAGGCTCAGATCTCAAAGTTGATAGCTCATTATCCATCCTTGTACATCAGGGAACATGACCCAAGTCTTATATTTCTCTCAGGTGTCCTGCAAGTACACGAAGCTAGGAGCAATTACGGGATTTAGTCAAATCCTGTAATTTCTGATAAATTTTCAATTTTAATGCCAAAATTTAGAAAACTCAATTCTTAAGCTAAAGAATGATAAATGTACCTTGCATAAGTTGTTTCATGGAAAATATGGAATGAAATGAAGGAAAAATGGATGGATATAGAGGCAAAAGTGTGGTTTATAGAGAAAAAAGGAAGCATAAAAATGTACTCAACACCATTCTGTAATGTTCCTCGACTTAAGCATGGAACATTACTTGTGGAAATACACATAAAAATGAAATTTTATTTTCCTAATTGAATCCTATATCTTACTAGCTATGATTTAAACACATATTCAAATAATTTATTATACCCATAATTAAATGCATCTACAACACTCTAAACAAGAATGAAAGCAACTAATAAAACATCTATAACAACATATAAATCCATTCCCATTCACAGAGTAAATGCACAACCATGAACTCATACATAACTCAACAAAATAGATAAACACTTATCTTTTATAAAAAATTTGTGAAACCAACTGCTTGGGAAGGATGTTCCACCCCACCATAGACCCGTTGGTCCAAATATTAATAGCAAGTCACCCCCGAGCTAGGGCTAGGAATCCACAAAATAAGGGTGCCTCTCATAGTCCTTCACAATTCAATACCATACAACCCACTGGTTTTCTCCTACAACTGTCCCGAATTTCCTCCTACTCTTTTCCTCTTGACCTTCCCAACCCAAGGAATGTACCCTTTCATCGCTCTCAGTCCAACGAGCATCCCATTCGTTTATCAGGGTCTCTCTAGCACATGTAGGTAGGAATATCTCAACTAGGAACTCAAGGGATCTCACTGCTAGGAAAACCACCAGCAAAAAAAATAGTAGACACTTGTTGATATAGTGAAACTCACCCAGGAGTTCACTCTTCAGGCCTGACAACCTAACTCTTCAATTTGCAACTCCAAAAAATCTCCAAAATCACTCCAGCATGCTCCAAACTTTTCCCAGCTTTGTTGTTCCAATCCCTAAGATCTTCTCGCTTGTTCTCTACTGTTGTCCATGTAAAAACTAAATGTCTAAAACTACTTATTGCTACCCATACAAATTTCTCTCCTTTCCCAAGAGAGTTGACTGCTCACTCTGCCTAATGTTGATTGTACTTCATCTCCATGTTCTCCAATAATTATGGGATGTGACTCTCACACCCACCATATGACATATATTCAATGATTGGGATCTCATTCACTCAACCAAAAAATAGAAGTTTTCCCCAAATGATAATAAATTTCAGAAATGTGGGTTTGAATTAATACCCATAAATTATTTTTCCTTTGGACTCTCTCTAGGCATTTCCCTTCTCTTGTGGATTAGTCAACCCCCATATTTTTCCATATCTCAGTGGTTGGTATTACATTATATTTATTTACAATTCATAAAATACATTTCACATTTACATTGTTTGGTCATAACCACATTTATATCTACTTTATGTATTAATTAAATCATGGATTATAATGAGGATGTTACAAAAGGGATTTGTCATTGATAAGGTAGGTTTTTTTAAAATGACTATAGATAAGAAGTTAGAGTATTTTTTGGATGATCCTCCAATAGGATGTCTTGTGACCTTTTGTCTAAAGATACTAGAGGAGGTTAAAGTTATTGGACCTTGTGGGGACTTGGGAGGGTGAGACAAAACCTCAATCACATGCTTGGGTAACCGAGGAGGGAAGGATAGTTTTTATTTGAAAATATAAGAGTGATGATGCACTGGAATCATGTGGATTAAAGTTGGAACTAGTTATTAAGTGTGTTAAGTACATTGACAACAATTTACTTAATTTCTTTTTGGGCTTAGAAAAGACTAGTGTGTCTTTCTTGGTCGGTTGTAGTAAAGGTAAAATTGGTTCTAGTTCTTGGTTATTGAAGGATGATTCATATATAGACTCCATTAATGAATTTGAATGATATTTAATAGGATTCGGGATGATGGTGTCAACCATAAGGGTAAATATTTTGGAGGGAAAGGAAACAAACTACTTTTTTAAAAATTTTATTTTTGACTTATCTTCTTATAGGTTTGCTCAAATTTCAAGTGTAGGCACTCGTTGGATGTAGACTTAAATTATACATCCAACGAGTACCCACTCTCCATACTTTTGATAGACCCATAGTGATATCAACTATAAATACATGATAAAAACATGTTTCTTGAAAGAATGGTTAGAGACAACATTGGTGAAATTTCCATTAGGGTAATTTTGAGGTAAAAAATAGGTCTAAAAAAGCATACTATCAAAATCAATTTTAAAGAGATTCAAGATGATGATGTCAACCATAAGGGTATATATTTTTGGATGTAAAGGATGGACATTTCTTTTTTGAATCCTATTTTCGACTTATCTCCTTATATGTTTACTCAAATTTCAAGTGCAGGCACTCTACATACTTTTGATAGACCCATCTTGAGATAAACTAGAAATACATGAAAATAAACATGTTTTTTTCCTATATTTCTCATTTATATCACTATGGGTCTGTCAAAATTATGCATATTGGGTACTCATTGGATGCAGAATTTAATTCTACATCCAATGAGTGCATACACTTGAAATTTGAATAAACCTATAAGGAGATAAGTTAAAAATATGATTAAAAAAATAGTTTTCTTTCTTTCCATTTGAAAATACATAACTCTTATTTAATTATTTAACTATTGCTTTATTATTTTCCTTAGGAGGCCCATTTTAGACCTTGAATTTCCCCTAATACTCTTTCAAATTTAGGTATGTGTTCAAATTTACCTTTAAAATCTATTAATTTTCAAAAAAAAACTTCAACCCCTAGATGATTCTCATTGGCCAGATTTCATAATTTACAAGATTTTGCCTCTGGGGAAAAATGGTTTAAAGGTAAGGAGTGATTTGTAATGCCAATTATGGTTTAGAGAATTTAGTGGGGTTTATTGAGTATGAGAGGGTGTTAGATAACTCTAAGTTTGATATTAAAAATATGGGAGATTTGTCACATTGAGCTCCATTCTTATCCATAGGGAGATCAAAGGCTCCAGACTAGCCTCAATATCATTTGAGGCCCAAACAAGGTGATATTGAGGTGATGTAAGTTGTACCTTTAGGAGGCTTAGGTATAGATGGCCCAAAATATGGTGTAGTGTCCCTTAGATCAAGAAAAATTGACATCTCCATATCCCATAATAAAGATAGAAAGAAAATTTTCCAAGGTAGATATAAGACTTTGGAACGAGCCCTTAGAGTAGGCCAAGCCCTTGAGACAAGTTGTTGATGACTATAATGTCATTTATCGTTAGGGTATTGGGAAACCCTTCCAAAAAAACTTTCCCTAAAATGGTTGCTATCAACATGTTATAAAAAATTATGGGGGAAGGGGATAAGATCCTAAGGGAGGTATACAAAATTATGAAGGATTAAGATTTCTTAAGTATGGATTTTGTAGTTATGTTGGGAGGGTTGGTTTTTGGTTGGAGGATGATTTCCTTTAGACTAATAAATTATGTCATCCTTGACTCAGGAATTGGAGCAAAACTAATCTCCTTGGAGCTGTGGGGGGATTTTTTATTTGGTCAACATTTATGGCCCATGTGACAATAGAGTGGAGTTATAGGAGGGATTGTAAGTAGATGAGATATATTTAGAAAAAAAAATGTTATTTTGTATGGGGAATTAAATTTTCACTATTATCAGAGATGAAATTTGGTTAATCACTTATAGAAAGGACATTGACATATTTTTTTAGAATAATATAGAGGAGGCAAGTCTAGTGGATGTGGAACTGGTTAAGCTTGTATCTACCTAGAGGAATATGAGATTAGGTGTTCATACGGTGGAAAAGAGACATGACAAGTTCCTAGTTTCTTAATTCTTAATGAATGGTAAGATTAGGTTTAGAACTTGGGTTGATATAGGTGGAGACTCAGATCATCTATCGATTTTTCTTTAGTTTTCATTGGAGGATAATAAGCCCCCAAACCACTTCAAATTTAATTCTGAGTGGTTAGACGAATAATATTTTTTTAACCGACTGTTAAATATGAATGGAGACACTATGATTCTACCTCAAGGTATTCTACTAGCATTCAATTTGAAACTAATCCCAAGGAACTGAAAAATACATCCTCCCACAGGGCTCATTCTAAATATACAAAGTATGAGTAGAGTTTAATTTCAATTGAATCTTAAATATCTTCTAGGTCACAACAATGGGAATTGAAGATAAATAAATGGAATCTTTTAGCAAAGAAAGAAGTATTATGGAGGATAAAGAGTAGAGCCCTATGGATGGCTAAGGGTGATGAAAATACAAAAAAGAATCATAATTTTTCCAACCATAGGAATAGCATCAATACCATTTGGGAAATGGGGAGAGAAGATAAGGATCTAATTGATTTAGTAGTGGCTCATTTTGATGGGATTTATAAGGAGGATGAAGCAATATTGCAAAACTTGTCAAAATGACTAATTATGCAAAAGTTTCATCGATGTGGAAACTGATACAAGGTTGTTGGAGATAATATCAAAGGAAGATTTGCAAAGGTTTTTCCATAGTTTTTAGAAGGATAAAATTCCAATGTCAAATGGATAAACAATCGAGTTCTTTTTGGGTTCTATGAGCTTATTGAGGAATCAAGGAGTATAGGGAGGGTGTTGGGACATTTCAATACCACCTTTCTAGCCCTTATTTGAAAGAAATAAAATCACAACTCCTTTAATGTTTTTAGTCCTATTTCCTTGTGTAGTTGTATTTATAAGATTACAGACAAATTCATCGCACCTATGGTTTTAAGGAAATTATTTCTAAATTCAACTCTCATTCATGAGAAATTTGGTTTCCTTCATGGAACATAGATACATGATGCAATTCGAGTGGCTCAAGAAGGGATGCATTATATTAAAAAAAATAAGCTATCACCTATGGTATTGAAGTTGAATCTTTCAAAGGCCTATGATTGGAGAAATTGGTTATACTTGAGATTGATTTTGTTTCATATTGGTTTCTATGTGTCTATTTTGAACTAGATTATGCCATGCTTGACCTCATATCCTTTACATTTCTAATCATAATTTCCACCTCTAGTTTCTTCATACCTTCCATAGGGATTATGCATGGTTGTCCTTTGGTTCCATTGTTGTTTATGGTCACAACTTAAGGTTTCAGCATGGTTCTTTTGGAAGATATAAGATCTGACACTTTGAAAGGTATATTGATAACAATATCTCTTTGTTTATCCCATCATCTCTTTGTGGATGATGTATTTCTTTTATATGATGGTACTTTTATGGATGCATCTAAGTTGAATTAATCTCTAGACTTATATTGTATTTCCACTATATGAAAAAATCATTTATCTCCTTTAATGAGGTGGTATAAGATCAAATAATGTTACTTATGCAACTCCTTCCTTATCAATAAGTTGATTTCCAGATTCAATTTAAGTACTTAGGTTTTTTTTATAAAGACCAATGATTATGGAATTCATGATTGGAAATTGATTATATCCAAGATTGAAAAAAAATATTAATTTATGGTGTAATAGATGGTTGTCTAGGGGAGGAAGACTAATATTAGAGAAATTAGTTATAAAAGATAAACGAGTCTATTGGCACACCTTAACATATATTCCCAAAGGGGTTCTTGAAAAAACCATGAAGGTAAAATTTAAAGAGAGAGAGGGTATCCCTATAGTCAAATGACATGCAATTTCCAAACCCAAATATATAGGGGGGTATGGACTTAAAAATATTCATCATTTTGGGAAAAAATTAGTTGCTAAGAGATTATAGAGGCTTGTACCTAGGGATGGGACATGGAATCAGATCATAATACAAAAACAAATTACCCCATACTCTATTGAAGGCTCGATTCAAATTCCATCCAAGAGTTTTTGTAATGCTTCTATAGTTTGGAAAGCAGTGGTATTAAACTTCCCCTTGATTGCGAACTAGTTAATGTGGAAAGTTAGAAATTATGGAAAGGTAAGGGTCAGAGTAGACCTCTAGGTAGGTTATCGAGACATATTTAACTAATTGAATAATTTTATTGGCTCCCTTCATAGGGAATGTCTATTTAGTCTTCCTCAAGAAGCCTCACTAAAGCTCATCACTGTATGCCAACAAGAATGGAAGAGGGTTGAGAAATTGTGTCTAGAAGGAATTGAAAGGGAGAAATGAGAGGCCTATATAACAAAGCTTAAGGTGAGTCAAGTATGAATAAATGAGGAAGTAAACAAACTAGTTTTGTTTAAGGGGATCTACACTCTAAGACTAGGATACAAGGCTATGTTTGTCACATAAAGGTTTGATGGTTATCAATGGTGGTGAAACCACTATGGTAGAATATTAGATCCCATTTAAAATTCCATATCTTTATGTGGCTTACTATCATGGACAAAGATTTTACGTTGGAATCCTTGCAAAGAAGGAATACCTAGGTCAGGAAAATGCTCTCTATGTAAGGAAGACATATAGACTATCAGTCATCTTCTCATCACTTTCCCTTACTCTAGGACTATGTGGGTAGAGATGGATCTTCTAACTAGTATAATATATAGTTTACAAGAGGAGTCAATTGTTGTCTATTTCACTAATTTGTAGTAAAAACTAGAATTGAAGGAAGTTAAAACTTTATCTCTAGTTATATCACGAGGCATGTGGCTAGCTAGGAATGTTTCCATATTTGAGGAAAAATATGTTCCTCCTTTTCAATGTGCCTTACAAGCCAAATCTATATTTTCAAGCTATAAATTTATTCCAAAGGTTTCCCCTAATAGGAAATTATCCCATGAATTCATTGGCAAGTCAAGGGCTTGGGGGTATTTTGATGGTGCTAGTGAAGTAACCCATGTATTTATGTGGCAGGTGGCATTCTCTTCTTAAATGATTCACATGTTACTAGATTTAAGGCTAGATTGGAAGGGGTTCAAACAACTATGTAGAACTTCTTTCTATTAAGTTCCATTTACAAATTGTTGCAGATAGGGGAGTGTCTAAACTTCAAGTTTTTGGAGATTCTTTGGTGGTTATCAATTGGTTAAAGGGAACTTTCAAAATGGAAAATTTAGTCTCAAGTCCCATTTTTGAAGAGGTGAAAAGTTATTTTAACTATTTTTATATCTATTTCCTTTGCACATGTTTACACATAATTTAATTCTAAAGTTGATTCTCTCTCAAAAGGACTCCAACTGGTAGTTGGATTTTACTTCTGGAAGGAAACAAAGGATGGTTCTGCTATATAGGAGAATTTATTTCCTTTATTTGATGAGGGGTAGTCTTCTCCTATAGTTTTCCAAATTGATATCAAATTATGATCCCTCTATTGTTGATGGTTATGAGGAGACTTGTATCTCGACATGTTTTAGATATTGTTAGTTTTTTCTCATAAATATACATTGAATGTTATGGTTACTCTATAATGATATTTTCAGAATTTTCTTAACAAAATTATTCTCTATAATATTTGACACTATATTAAGGGCATGATCTTCTTTGCTATGTACTAAAGGATGTTTAATCCTTGATTTTGAGACATATACACTGAAGTATATTGGAATATATTTGAATTCTTATATGAAAATCAATTCATTGATTTCCCTTGCAATGTTATATGCATATACAAAATGTTCTTCTCTTCATCTCGAATAAAATATATGATTTATTTATGGGAAAATAATAAAACACAATAATGAGGATTCCCATTATCTCTTTTTTATTTTGAAGTTGTATGAAGTATTAATGTTAATTCAGGATAACTAGAAATAATAGATAATGATGTGGAGTTCAAGGGAAAAAATAATTTGTTATGTTGAAAGTATTGAATATATACAAGACAAGGGGAGCTACAAAGGGAAACAAGTCCATGCCAATTGAGCATAGGAAATTATGTGTGTATGCATGCCAATTATGTAGAGGAAATCAAGTGTTTATCCAAGAAATCCAAGTCAAGGTTAAGAAGTCGCTTAAGGAAAGCCTATCTTTCTTGAATTGTTGGTCGTAGCAGAAGAAACTTATATCTTGGTCGTAGAAAAATAAACTAATGTTAATTGTGCATGATTGATTGATTAGAGAGATAAAACGAAGGATTGCCACAATTAAAGATATTACAAAAAATTTCAAATTAGATATTGTTATCTCATTTAGCTCATACTTAATGTGATATGATAGCCTCAAATGAAGATTCAAAAGGTTACAAGATTAATAGGTTATGGTTACTAAATATCCAGTGTTTTATCCATGCAAATGCAAGGATGACCTCATTGTCCCAAGACCTTTTAAGAAAAGCCAAAGTATGCTATCTTTCTCACAATTTTGCTTTAAATCATTGAAAGGGATGAATTTTATTAGACAACATATGCGATCATCGAGAACTTGGCTAAATTTGTTGGTTGTGGAGCCTGGTTACCTTCCTAATTCACAGGTCTTTGTTTTCAACTGTTTTTATACCCCATGAAGAATTTACACCCCAGAAGAATGTACACTCCTCCACGCGGGGGAGTGCAGAGGGGGGTTACCCCTTTTGCGAGGTCTGGGGGAAAGCGGGCCCCTGGCGGGGGTTTGGGGGCAAAGTCCCTGACAAAAAATTTCCTTGTAAATGCATATTGTAATTTCATTGTAAATATGGACCGTTTATTATAAGGTCGCAGATCTGACGATAGAAGTTATGTTAGGGTTTTTTTCCCCTGGAAGGCAACCCTCTTTTATGAGGGGAATGTATTGTGGCAATGCATCATTGTGAATATTGTATTCTGAGTGAGGATACTATGAGAGAAAGAAGAGGAATTTACATCAGGTGTGTTGTAGGTTGTATCCCTTCATTTGTTGGATAATAATAAAGGAAAGACCTAACAATTTCTCTGGCGAACATAGCCCGCACTGGGTGAACCATGTATATCTGTGTCTCTATTGTATTGTGTATCTTTTGTGTTTTATTTCTGCATTTGTTTTATTTTATTTCTCTGCAATCCTATTTTTCTAACAACTGGTATGAGAGCGAAAGGTAACTCACAGTAAAAGAGGGTTCCTGGTTCGATTGGGAGCAATGGTGAAAGATGGAAAGTTTAGGGTCGAGAAATTTAATGGCCAAAACTACCAATTATGGAAGATGCAGATGGAGGATTATTTATATTAGAAGGATCTAGTCCTACCATTGGGTGGAATAGAAAAGAAGTCGATGGTCATGAAGGATGAAAAATGGGAGGTTCTTAACAGAAAGGCACTAGGAACAATATGGTTGAGCCTGACAGCATCGATGGCTTTCAATATTTCGAAAGAAAAGACAACGAAGGATCTGATGGATCCATTGGCTAAACTGTATGAAAAAACCTCGACATCCAATAAGGTATTTTTAATGAAGAGATTATTTAATATGAAGATGTCAGAATGTGGGTCTATTGTAGATCATTTAAATGAATTTAATATGGTTACTAATCAACTAAGTTATGTAAAAGTGGACTTTGATGATGAGGTCAGGGCTCTTCTAATCTTGTGCTCATTGCCAGATAGATGGAACGATTTGGTCATGGTTGTTGTTAGGCTCCAATCTACTAATGTAAATTAGAGTGCAAATGATTGTCAATCCGTTGTTTGTAAGACTTAGAGGCACATCCAAAATGTATGGATTTAGAGATAACTTTTATTCTTAAATGGGAATAAACCAAAACCTATTCTAAGAGATGAATATGGAAGAGATGCTAAGCTTATGTTCAGAATTCCTATTCATAGATCTCATGACAGTAATCAACAAATGTTTTCCTAAAGAGTATTAACAGTAAGCATTCAAAAAGATATTCGAACTAGTTCTAAGGCTTATCAATGCTAGAAAGACAAAACTCTTATTCAAGAGATGCATTCATTGTCTTCTTTCATTCATTAGCAATTATCACCA
>JASDQU010297268.1:8626-21408 GCA_032191745.1 Picea mariana | reverse complement strand
TTGTAGATGCAGAGACAACAAGTTTGAAGGGGGACTTCCAGGAAGCCTATCTTCTTCAATTTTTGGCCAAACGAGGTGCCGAAAAAGCCCAACTAGGGGTTTTTGGACATTCTAAAGCCATTGGAGCAGTCTATTTGGTATTTTGAGCATTGTAAAGCACATTTTTGAGCACTTTGAGAAAATAATACAAATGATCCATTGGAAGCTAGACCAGGAGATGTAGCCCAAGAGAGGGGTGAACTCCTTTATCATTTGCTGTGTTATGTGTTTTCTGTTCACTATTTATTGCTGTTGTTATATGCATCTTTGATGATTAATTTTCATAAAAGTTGTGTTGCAAATTGATCCGTTTGCATTTTAACACATAAAATTTAACTTGCAAATATTTTCAAGAATACAAGTCTTCTTCATTTTTAGATCACTGGTAGCACCATTATTTATTAACGGGGTCAAAATTACAACATTTTTCAAACATGGTCCTCAAAACTCAGACAGTAGCTCAGAAAAAGCTTAAAAACAACACCTAAGATGTTTTTGATTTTTTTTTTCTTTTCAAAATGTTCAAATTTGAGATCATTTGAAATTGTATTTTTATCACTTGGTACCATTAAAACCAAAACCTCAAAATAAACCATCAAATTGAAAAGTACTACTACCGGTAGGACCGGTTCTAAATTTGGGGTACGAAAATGACACATTTTTATAATGTGGTAAAATAACTCATCATTACTGTAAACAAAATCATAAAACCAACCCTTAAATGTTTACTTTTTAAATATTATTATCACTCAAAGAACAAGGTAATACATAATGTCATGAAAATATCAAAATATACTTTAAAAATTCAACGTCACTTTTTAATAATTTTTTTACTTATAATAATAAAAAAGTAAATACAAGTTACATTGAATGAAACATAAATAATTTATTAAAAGTATTGTTATATTGTCCATATTAAAATCATATGAGATAATAAATTTTATTATATTATCCATAATAAAAAACTTATCATTCATAAAACATAACAAAAGATTCATATCTTCATGTAAGATCATATGTAAGTTCAATGCTCATTTCTAGTTACCATACAAACATCATATGGATAAAAAATGCATAAAATGTTTCATACACTTATTCATATTGACTCATGGTTTCTGAAATACCATAAGAGTCTACATTGTCTTCAGATGAATGTTTGGATGAAGATGTAGATGATCCATACTCTTCTCTATTGTCGATGAATGTACCATTTGATTTTACATGCATGCCCAACATTTCAGAAGTCAAATGACTTTTAGATATATGACTAGGTTCAACAAACTCCCATCTTGCATTTATTTCTTGTGGTAGAAACCTCTTGATAATCTATGTTTTCTTCGAGTGAAGAGTTCCTCTCTTTGTCAAATTGAATTCATAAACAAGTATGTCAACGTCATCTAATTTTAAGAGGTCAGTGTGGCGACGAGTTGTATTTTGACCCTTTCTTTTTCTCTTTCTATTGACATGTTTCTCAACCACCATCTTTTTCTTGTACACACCATTGAATGGGTGTGTACTTGTTTCATACCAATGCACTTCAATTGCAATAACATCATCATTTTCTTTATCATTCTGTATAACCTTTCCAATCCAGAACGGATAACCATGTGGATCTTTAGTCGCTAAAACTGTGATCATGCTACCCTCCTTAATATCTTGTGTTGAACCCCTGTAAAGGTCTTCCATGGATTCACGTTGTGCATGTGACCTTCGCAAACCAATATACATTTCTCTTTCCTTCTCTCGTGTAAACTCAATAGCACCTTGAGATTCTTGTTGAACTTCAACAATGTTTTTTTCTTTAGATTCATTTGGAATATTTTGTGGTCAATGAAATGGAGTCCTCAACATTGTATCTTCATTTGTTGAGATTGAAATTATGTCACTTTGACTTTTGAAAAAGGACTCCCACCAAACATAATCAACAACATCAAAGTACTCATATGTATCCTTAATGGACTTTTTAATTTCTTCCAGGAATTCAAAATAATCTACTTCTCTATTACGCCTCCATGCATTATGGATTTCAACAACTGATTTTAAAAATAATAACTTTGATGCAAAAATTGGATGATATGGAATGAACTTGAAAAATGATAAACCTGATGAAGGCCCCCATTCTGTAGTAGTTTAATACTGCTTTCCCCATATAAGTTTTTTCCCATCAATTGTTTTGAAACAAAATTGATGTTGGAAGCTAATGCCATTAAGTTGCTCAATACATTTTTTTTCACGATGACATCCTTGAATAAATCTTTGCATGCCAACAATTTCTTCTAATATATGAAAAATAGGCTCTGGAATGTATGATTTCTTGATACATTCAATGAATGATGGTAGACTTCCAACATTTTTCCTCTTCAATATTATTGAAAAACGACTGAACATTTGATCAATATGATCATGAGTGTGTCCAACAAGAAGGAAACCAACTTTCACCTTTTGAAAGATTCCCATTTCAACAAGCATGCTTAGATATCCAAACACATTTTTTTTTTCACGACTAGTGTTGTCCAACTGTAGATAGAGAACTTGAGGAATATTTCCAGACTAGTGAGTGAGCACATGATGAATTATGGTGATGATCATATTTGCATCATTATGAATATTTGGAGCTGTGAAGTAAACCATTGGACACATTTTCCATTGAAAACCATAAAACCAACCAAGTGAAACTGAATGCAATTCTCTTCCTGTAAATTTTTTGGTGTATGGACAAAATGTGGTAGAAGTATTTTCTTCGGGTCCATGCCATTCATTACAGTTTCATCCTTGGGTACTAGTTATATAAAATGATCGATAAAAATTGAACGAATTGTTCTGTGCGCTTTATTTGCAGTTGCAATTGACCTGATTTCTCTGTGCGCTTTACCGTGGTTCACCCCCTCCTGGGATACATCCACAATGATCTGGCTCTGAAACTCTTTTATTATGCCTCATTAATAGATCGCGCAGTGCGCATTTACAGTTTTGTGTTTTACAATATCAACAAGCTTCTCGATCCCTATGAGGCTGACTAGATCACACTAGGCTCCTCAGTCTGCAATCTAACCCTCGGGATTGAGTTGTTCGATTGTTCTCTAGCTCACCAGCTTACAAAAATAAGGCAGCTTCTACAAGATTTACAACCTTCATATCTCTCTTCTCTCCTCAGTTTGCCTCACCCCTTTTTCCCTAGACCTCCTAGGTACTATTTATACATATTCTTGGCTCATTAGCCATTACTATATTCTGAAAAAACCCTAACCCTAATGTCATTAGGTCTCCCTTGCATGCACACTTCACATGCTTCCCTTGCATGTGCTCATTTTCCTTCATGTTATTCTCTCCAAAAATGGCCTTGTCCCAAAAGTGGACAAGGCCATTTTTGGATGATGTATTGAGACCCTTCACCAACTCTTTTGTGGTGGTATATTTGGATGACATCATCATCTTCAATAGAACTTGGGAGGAGCACATGCAACATATTTAGCAGGTTTTGAGCACTCTACGATAGCATAAGCTATATGAAAACTTGGAAAAATGTTCCTTTGGCATGACTAGGGTCCAATACTTGGGCTACATTGTTGATGAGCATGGGGTACATGTCGATCCCACTAAGATACAAGTCATCCGTGACTGGCCATCCTCGACCACACTAACCGAGCTTTAGATCTTTTGTGACTGACCAATTTCTACCAACGGTTGGTGCTGGGTTTCTCCCATATTACATGGGCCCTCAACCACGCGACCAAGGGCAGTGGCAGGGAAAATCTTGTATGGGGGAAGGAACAACAATGAGCATTTGATGATCTAACACATCGCTTATGCTAAAATCTAGTACTCTCCTTTCCTGATCTGCAACAACCATTTGAGATTGAGACTGATGCATCTGACTATGTTGTAGGCATAGTTCTTACTCAACAAGGTCGTTTGATGGCATACCATAGTGAGACACTCTCAGATAGTGTTTGGAAATACCCCACCTATGACAAGGAAATGTATTCGATTATACAAGCCTATCGTCAATGGAAACATTACATTATGGGAAAGGAGATGATCATCCACACTGATCACAAGCCTCTAGAGTTCATATAGACATAGGGGAAGTTGCAGAATGACCGCCATAAAAATTGGCCCACCTACTTGTAGCAGTTCCATATCAACATTAAGTATAAGATAGGGAGCACAAATCGTGTCACTGACTACCTCATTCGACCTCCCGTAGTTTCACTCACCATTGTGCTCCATTCCTATGGACATGAGGCATATGAGTGGCACCAATGTTATAAAAAAGATCTAGACTCCACCACCACCTATCAGATCTTGGGTATAGGCGTGACTATCACCGATTTTCACATTTAGGACATGCTTTTATGCCATTTGGGCCATCTATGTGTTCCTGCAAGTGAGAATTAAAAGATGATTTGGGAAGCCAACTACAGTCGGGTGGTAAGACATTTTGGCATGGATAAAATTGTGGCCGTTCTCCAGAAACATTTTTATTAGCCAAAACTTTGACAGGACGTCAACAAGTATATCAGATATTACACTTCCTATGCCACTTCCAAGCCAACCATCAAGAAGCAAGGCCTATACACCCCTCTTTGTAACCTTGAAAAGCCTTGGGAATCCATCTTGATGAATTACATGTCTGGCCTTCCATCCACCAAGAAATGAAATGATTGTGTATTTGTGGTCCTGGATCGGTTTTCGAAGATGGTCATCCTCACATCCTGCAAGAAGAACATCACAATGGTGGATACTACCAAGCTCTTCTTCAAATGAGTGTGGGTCAATTTTTGGATACCATAGACCATCATCTTTGACTGGGATAGCAGGTTCCTCAACACATTTTGGTCGAGTCTCTCGTCACTATTGGACACCAAGCTTACTAAATCTACTACTTTCCACCCCCAAACAGACAGACAAATAGAGGTCGTCAATAGGATGATTGTGAAAATATTTTGCATGTACAACTCTAAGAATCCATGTACATGGGATGGGAGTCTCCCCTATTTTTAACACAGTTACAACAAGGATCTCCATAGCTCCACCAGTGATGGCCCATTTTAGGTGGGACTGGAATTCCAATCCTTGGGTCCCATTGATGTTGCACTACCTATGGAAACCACATAGAAAAACTCTTCCCATGTTTAGTCTGAGACTAACAAAGCCACCATATTCATTGAGCAGATTCAACACATCTGCCAACAGGCCAGAAGATTTTGCAGAAAGCCAATGCTAAATACAAGCAACACCATGATTAACACAAGGTACCGCACCAATTTCAGGTTGGAGACAAGGTCTGGTTACACTTGCAGAAGGAGCATCTTACAGGGTCCCATTGGAAGCTACACCCACTTCACTATGGGACTTACACCATCACCAAGGCTATGGGTAATAATTATTTTGAGCTCAACACTCCACCATTCCTTGGCTTGCACCTAGTGTTCAATGTCACTAGTACATTTGGGTCAAATTCCAATGGTGCATTTGTAGCAATTACCACTTTATATTGTCGGGAGAATGAAAAACAACACACCCCCTCAAACTTCCTTTCACATGACATCGTTTTTTCGATGCCATAGATATCGTCTCTTTTGCGATGTTTGATGCAGACACATATCGTCTTGGGATTTGACTGTCCAAACTCCATATAGACGTCTCTACAACGACGCCAGAGACATCATAATTTTGACGTCCCATTTATTTAGTCTCCATTACGTGGATTCCATGGAAGCAAATCTCAGAACGTCACAAGATCGACGCCAGTTAACATCTCTATTGTGACGTGAACGCCATGGGATTTTCAATGTGTGTGAAATCTCACTTGCGACGTGAACTCCATTGAAGCGACACTATAGACGTTAGAAGACCGACACACGGTAACGTCAGTTGAGTGACAGGTAAGATATATATCAATGATGTGGATTCCATGGGAGCGACGTTATGGATGTCACAATACCAACGACCTGTAGGTTTTTTAAAATAAAATAAAAGAATGAATGAAAAAAAGGCATCAGAAGAAAAATCAGGCATCATGATTTATTATAGATCCCTAGAGAAAATCAGAGTCAATAACTTGTTGGCATACTTTACAGGAAGCGTGTGCTTGTCATTGATGGAAAGAACAGCAGGGATGATGGCAAACAAGAAAAGCATAAGCTCAGGATGAGAAGCAAACAATATGGAGAGACCAAATCTCAGAAGGGAAAGCACAGTATAGAAACGTGATCAGGATCATAATCCTTGATCGTAGATCTGCTTCGAGAGTCTTCATGACCGTTGGATTAAATTAAGTGAAGGATAGGATAAATGGGGCACAAGGTTTGAGAATTCGATTATTTGAATCTCCACCAGCCGTCAAATCAAATTAAGTGGAAGGATAGGATAAGAAAAGATGGAGAGCCATTGGATTTAATCCAAGGCAAATATGCATCGCAGACAGATCGAGTTGTTGATCTAAGATCTTGATTAAATGAACATCTTTCATTTCGAGTCTAAATATGTGAGGAGGTTACGCTCCGAAAAAATATCACTTCAATATTTTTTCATTTTGAGATTTGAAATACTCGAATCCCGGAGAGTCAAACAGTCGAAAAAAATTCTCAACCGTCGGATCATTCGAAGTAAATCTCAGTCGTCAGATCATTTGAAGAAGATATCAAGCGTAATATCATCCGAAGTGAATTTGGTTCGTCTGATCCAGAGCGTCAGTTTGAGTTTTGAAATTCCGAAAGCCTGGAGACCCGGAGAGCCGAAATAAATCCTCGATCATCGGATCATCTGACATAAATCTCAGTCATCAGATCATTCCAAGAATATCTCAAGTGTCAAATCATCTGAAATGAATTTGGGTCATCTGATCCAGATCATCAGTTCGACTTTTGAAATTCCTAAAGCTCGGAGACCTGAAGAGATGAAATAAATACTCTACCATCGGATCATCCGAAGTAAATTTCAGCCATCAGATCATTTTAAAGTGGAAGGAAAGGGTAAGTTATAAAAAGGGCGTGCTAATATTGGTGATCGATAATCGGGCACTCAGATATATGGTCAACAGGGTATATCGCCCCCCCCCCAACCTTTCTACCTTTAACCGTGGGGGGGGGATCTGAGTCGGTGGTATTTTCGATGTGGGACCCTCATACATGTCACCTTCCTATCAACTCAGACCCCCCTCACTCTTTACAAATTACCGCATAACCCCCCCTTAGAGTAAACCACTAAACCACTCATACATGCCACCTCCGTGCTCCAACGTCACACTCCACTACTTGCTACACATCACACTCCACTACTGTGCTCTACCTCCACACTCCACTACATTGCCTACACGTCTCACCCACGTCAGCAGACCACCCGAAAAAGGACATGTGGCAGAACACATCAGCAAGGACATGTTTCAGACCATGTCAGCAAGGACACATGGTAGTAATCCGCATAATTCAAGGGCAAGTAATGTTTGAGACTTGAGATTTTAGAAGTCAGGAGACTTGAAGGAGATCTCGACCATTGATCGAGAAAGGGGCCACAGAACCGTCGATCTGGTTGAAAGGTCAAATTTCCTAAGTAGAGGCAAAGCCATCGATTGATAAAGATAGGTGTTTGTAGATCATCAACTCTGGAATATTGGTGTATGGAAGAAAGCAGGGTTTTTGATTTGAAACTCTCGGAGCTCGGATCACAAAATAGATCACAATCGTTGATTTAAGAAGGTTAGATTTGATCTATTAGTTCAGGAGCACCGTCAAGATCGTGATATCGATGGTCCCACCACATTGCAGGGATTGAGGGTGCCCAAAATTTAAAATGTTGAAGGAAGACCTCAATCGAAACCACAGTTTTGGAGAAAGCATGCATGGAGCTTTGTAGTGAATTGCGGGGTGAAATGTGTATTTCCCTCAAACCACCTTTGGCCATGCCCACAATTGCATGGTCACATGATATCATAGCCCAAGGTCACCTCATTAGAAGATAGGGGAAGGAGCTAGTGCTACTAGGCTCCACATCGGAGGTTACGCATTGAAAAGTCAAAGAGGCCTATGCATGTATAATCCAACGGCGTTGATCAAACATAATCTGATCGAAGGGTTTTTGTTTTGTATCATGATTTCTTGATCAGTTATGAATCAGTTACACTAACTGAATCATTTTTCCTGAGCCGTTGAATCATTGTTCCTGAGCGTTGGAATCATGATTCCTGATATTTTTTGAGATTCTCGACTTGAGCGTTGGAGATGCAAAGTGTAATGGATGATGAGATCGGGAATAAAATAAAAATGTCATGATAGAGAGGGGTTGATGTTTCAAAGTAAAACAATTTGAACTATATCTGATCAAGGAGACATCAGGAACAGAGCGTGAAAGATGCAGAGATGAAGAACATAAGCTGGACAGAGCAGAAATGGTGAAAACAACAGACTATACAAGAACTTAAGCGCAAGAAGATGCGAGAAGTAACACACTGATGTAGGCAAAGGAGAGCAGTGTAGCTGAACAATGATGAGGCTGGTAATCCATTGATAAATATTGTATCACTGTAATAAATTTCAAAAAGAAAATATTTATATCTCAGGGTGGTAGGGTGGTGCAAGGGAGAACTATTCTTCGTTGTTGTATAGGTTGGTGCCTGTGTGACTGGAAGTTGGTGCTTCCATCCAGTTAGTGCTGGAACACTCAGGGAGTTGGTACTTACTTCTAGTGGGTGATAGAGAAACCAGAGAGTTGGTGCTCTTAGAAAGTTTCATATTGTAAATCAGAGGTGGTAGCCTCACATTGAGTTGGTGCTCAAAGATAGATGATGTACAGAACATAAAAAGACTTCTCATCATTCGAAGAAGAAGAGGTTTTATCCCTTTATGGGTTTCCTCAAGAATATATATTTATGTATACTTCATGTGTGTGATTGATGTTGAATACTCTATTTCTTACTTCCCTGAATTATTGTGATCATAATTGAGTGTTCTCTAATGAGTTTAAAACGGGTCTAATTTTTTAAGCACACTAACAATTGATTTAGCACCCCCCCCCTCTCAGTTGTCTAACAATTGGTATCCGATTAGATTCCTTTTATCTAAGGGTAGATCCTAGAGATTAAACATAAATAGCCATGAAGGAACTTCAACCAATAAGCCCCCCCTGTTCAATGGAACAAACTTTGCCTTCTGGAAAGTTAGGATGAGAACCTACATAATGGATTTAGGTGCAGATGTCTAGGATGTGGTAGAGACTAGTTATGTGAAGCCAGTTGTACTAGCTTCTAAGGATGACAAGCTAGAACTCAGCTTCAACGCTAAGGCTATGAATGATATTTTGAGTGGGCTTGCAGAAGCAGAATTTGTAAAAGTTATGCACTTAGAATCTACCAAAGAAATGTGGGACAAACTCATTAGCAGTTATGAAGGTAATGAGAAGGTAAAGGGTGCCAAGATTCAAGCCTACAGATTATATTTTTAACAACTAAATATGAAAGAGGATGAAACTATTGGGAAGTACTTTCTGAGAGTTAAAGAACTAGTAAATGCAATGAAAGGACTTGGTGAAAAAATTGAGGAAACCTATTTAGTTCAGAAAATTTTGAGATCTCTGCTAGATAGGTTCAACCCAAAGGTCTCTGCTATAGAAGAAATTAATGATCTAAAAGTTATGCCTATTGACCAACTCCTAGGAACTCTTTCTACTTATGAAATAAGGATAGGTAAATATAAACCCACCTCTAGAGAAACATCATTTAAAGCAGATAAGAATGAGGATTTTGAGACTGATGAAATTGAAGCAAAATTTGTGAGAAGTCTAAAGAAAGGATCAGGAAAGTACCAAGGCAAGCTGCTCTTCAAATGTTTTAACTGCGGAAAGATAGGTCACTTTGAATCTAAGTGTCCACACAAGAATAAGGACTAGAACACTGAAGGTGAAGAGAAGTACAAATCCAAGAGATTTGGTAAAAACAAAAGTTTATGTGTAAACAATGATGACTCTTCAGGAGACACAGATAGTGATTCTTCTTGTGAAGATAAGGTTAATGAATTTATGCTTATGGTCAAAGAGAATTATGATAATAAAAGCACAGGAAGTGATTTTAATGATGAATAATCCGTGGTTGACTTGGAAGGAGAATTGATCAGTGCCCTAGAAGAAATTGCTAGACTCAGATTTAAGAAGAAAAAGAAAAAACAATTGTTGATACAGTTCGAGAAAGACATTAAAAAACCCAATGAAGACTTTTCCCTGCTAAAAGTGGAATTAGAAGAGGAAAAGAAAATAGAGGACATTCTGAAACAACAGTTATCAAATAAAAAGGAAAGATGTGAAGCTTTGGAAGAAGAGGTAGTAAAAACCAGAAAAGAGATGGAGAAGTTTAAAGCATTGTATCTCCAAAATATTCCAAGCATTAAAGCCTCAATAGAACTAAACGACATTCTGAGCAAACAAAGATCTCTGTTGTTGAAGACTGGTTTAGTCTATGTAAATGGTTCAAGCATCAAACAGCCTGAAAGAAAAGAGATGGTAAATATGATCAAGTTCCAAGTCAACATACAATCAGACCATGTGAGTACTCTGCCACCAAAATCTAATAAAGGAAATATGATCCCTGATAAAAAACAAAGATATTAGAAGATGGAGCAAAAAATGCCAAGATTAAGGCCATCCTTCAGGTAAAATCAAGGGTAAAGGGATGGTGAGTTTGAGTAATGGTAAAGGAAAAGCCCAGGATGTTCTTCTTGTAGATGGGCTGAAACATAATTTGCTCAGTGTGATTCAAATGTGTGATAGAGGATGTGAAGTGGTGTTCACTTCCAAAGATTGTAAGATAAAGTCTATAAACTTGGGACAAGTGGTGGATAAAGGCATAAGGATAGATAATAATGTATATGTGCTGAAAGAAGATAGAGAAGAGTGTCATCTAAGCAAACATGATGAAATTTGGTTATGGCATAGGAGACTTGGACATATAAACTTTGACCACTTAATCAAGCTCTAAAATTTTGAGGCAGTAAAAGATCTTCCAAGAATATCAAAATTCTGTGTGTAAACCATGCCAAGTAGGAAAACTAACCAAGACACAATTTAAATCTAAGATCTCTACTTCAATAGAGAAACCACTCCAATTAGTTCATATGGATTTATGTGTACCATCAAGATAGGAAGGCACAGGGAAGGAAAACTACTTCATGTTGATCATTGATGATTACTCCAGACTCACCGGGTTGCGTTTCTCAAAGAAAAAGCTGAAGCATTTGAGAAATTTAAAATATTTAAGGCTTTAACTGAGAATGAAACATGCAAAAGGTTAAAGGAAGTGATATCCAACATAGAAGGAGAATTTATGATAGTGATTTCAAGGAATCATTTGATAAACATGGGATCAAGAGAGAATACACAATCCCAGGAACTCCACCTCAAAATGGAGTAGTTGATAGGAAAAATAGAATAGTTCACCAAATGGCCAGGTCCAAGAATCAAAAAAATAAGACTCTGAGTCAGATGAAGATACAAATACTCAGGTAGACTCAAATCAGCAGACAACATCAAATCCTTTCTCCAAAATTACTCAAAAGAATCATTCTGCAATTCAAATAATTGGTGAGAAACACAAAGGTGTACAAACCATGAGAAGGATAATCAAAGATATCGAGAAATCACATATAGACTTCATATCCATGGTGGAACCCCAAAAATTTAATGAATCCAGTAAAGATGTAAATTGGTTAAAATAAATGAATGAGGAACTGGATTAAATTGAGAAGAACAATACTTGGAAGCTTGTTCCTAGACCTACAAATAAGAATGTAATTGGCTCCAAATGGGTGTTTAAGAATAAAATGAATGAACAAGGAAAAATTGTTAAGAATAAAGCCATATTGGTCTGTAAGGGGTATGCACAAGTTGAAGGACAATATTTTGATGAAACCTTTGCACCAGTGGCAAGATTGGAAGCCATCATAATATTTCTTGCCTATGGATGTCATAAAAACTTTAAAGTAGATCAGATGGATGTTAAGTCAACATTTCTTAATGGAGATCTAGAAGAAGAAGTATATGTGGAGCAACCTGAAGGATTTTCACTGACATATAATCCTGACTATGTCTGTAAGTTGAAAAAGGCATTATATGGACTAAAACAGGCACCACGAGCCTAGTATTATAGATTGGACAAATTTCTACATGACAAAGGTTTCAAGAAAGGTATTGTTGCCAATAATCTGTACATTAAATCTAAAAGTGATAATTTATTAGTTGGTTTGGTTTGTGTACATGACATTATTTTTGGATTCACTAATGACCCTTTAGTTTGGTGGTTTTCTAATTCAATGCAGACTGAGTTTGAGATGTCCTTGATAGAACTGACATATTTTCTTGGTTTACAAATCAATCAGAATTCTACAGGTCTATTTATCTCTCAAGAAAAGTATTTGAAAGAGATGTTGAAGAAGTTTCAAATGGAAGATTCCTCTCCTATTAGTACACCTATGGTGGTTGGTTGCAAGCTTAGTATAGATGATATTTCACCTGATGTTGATTAAAGAACATATCGATCAATGATAGGCAGTATTTTGTACATCACAACATCTCGTACTAATATAATGCAAGTTGTTGGAATGGTAGGTCATTATCAATCTTCTCCTAAACAAACTAATTTAGAATTTTTCAAGGGGATATTCAAATATTTGAAGGGTACAATGACTTATGGCCTCTGGTATCCTAAAAATAAGAATTTTCAATTAACTAGATATTCATATGTTGATTGGGAAAACTAT
>JASDQU010297266.1:0-10381 GCA_032191745.1 Picea mariana | reverse complement strand
AGATATATAAATATTGAGGGATAATGGTTGGAACCCCAAGCCCACCTAAAAGTTTCGTGGAAAATAGAGCTATGTTGAACATATGGAAAACTCTCATTCTCTTTGTGTTCCTCTACAATCTTGTTGACTTGCTTCTTTTGTATAGAGACATCTTGGGTTGAGGCTGTAGTGGTTGCAGTGACCTTTTTTCATCATTTGACTGGATCATGAAGAGGAAAATTTTTTTGGTATGAGAGATTACATTACAAAAAAACATTATGAGATCAATTAAGTCACAGTAGTTGGAGCTACCTCTGGTACCATGTAGATCTGACCTCCCAGAGTAACAATGACACCATGCAACTAAGACTCATAGATAGTGTGATGTTTCCACATATATGGTTTTCTAAAAAGAACATCACATACCTCAAGTGGGGAAACATCACACACTACCTCATCCTTGAAGGGATTGATGCCATAGGAAAAGTGGCAATATTGGATGACACAAATGTCTCATCCTCGACTCAACCATCTGAATGTGTATGGTTGGGGGTGTGGAATCCTTGGAAACTTTAATCTCTTGAAAACCTCGGCTGAGTTCAAGTTATTCTGACTCCCACTGTCAACAATGAAATGCAGTGGGTTCCCCTTTACTCACATCTTTGAGTGAAAGAGGCACTACCCCTCCTCAAGATCCTATGATTATTCTGGTTGTATTGTTGTGGCAATGATGATAGAAATGGGTTCTGCATAAATGATATGATTCCCTTTAATGTTCTTTGAATCGAAATCTAATTCGATTTTTGATTAATTTTATTTGAGCTCGAACATCAATTACTATTTCAAGCAACATTCATTGATGTTAGGCCAGGGGCTTTTTTTGAACTCACACCACTTTTTGGTGTCTTTCTTAGAATTACCGTTACCCTTTTTTCCTACGCCTTGGACTTTCTCTCTTGATTTTAACCTTCCTAGCTATGTCCTTCATTCTATGAGTTATTTTTTCCTTTTCCATGATTATGGTGTGGTGTATTTTCAAACCCAAAATCTCGTTTACTTTGTTTCTTGAATTTATGCTCAATTTTGACTACATATAGATAAGCAGCTCTCTGTGAGGAGATGTCCAAGAAATCCATCTATGTTTGGATGTACCTATGTAGACCAATACTATACTTCAAAACTAGGTGTTTCTTGAAGTCTTTGATACCCATCTTTGAGCGTAAGGTATGAAAGATGTTAGTGTACTCTGGCACCATCTTATCTCTTTTCTAATGCAAACTAGTCAATCTCATGTACTGGTCATCATAGTTTATGATAGGGTATAACTCCTCCTTTAGGGAATCTATAAAGGTTTTCTAGGTGGTTTCTCTCCTGAATGGTGTAGATTCATCCACGATGTACCTCTTCCAGTAACCTTCCCACCAAGATCTGACATGGGGAATATATTTAAGGAGCACGAAGGTGATTTTTTCACCGTCGGAGAAATTCTAGATGAAGTAATTACCTTCTAGTAGATTCGACAATTTTTCTAGAGCATTTGCATCTATCTATCTTTCAAATAATGGGACATCAAAATTGACTTGTACCTTGAAGGGTGTCACACCTCTGAAATGGTTGCTTGTCGAAGATTACTCAACCGCCACCATTGATAGTCTTTGAAGGATCTGAGTGAAGTTGTTTATCATCTCATTCCTCTATTGTATGAAAAATTCCTCAAGAAACATATTGAAAGGATCTCCCACTCTATCATCTATCTTTTCTTCTTCCATGTGGTGTTTCTTGGGCTACCGAGAGAGGTTGTCGTCAAGAGAAACTAGCTTGAAACCCAAATCTCTATACTCTATCCTCATTAAGGACCTAATTTGAGAAATAAAAAGGAGCATACTGCTCTTATACCACTGATGCATATTATGCTAAGAATGAAATGAGAAAAAAATAAAAATATAGAAAAGAACACAAAAATACAATGAAACCCAACTTCTATTAATGAATAAGATAGAAAAACACTATGGTACACAAACTGGCAGAATGGGGTAGTTTATCTCTGAAAAGAAAGAGATGTTGGCTACACTTCATTCATAACAAGCTTTGCATAACACTCCATTTCATGCTTAAAGGGCCTACTTCACCTCAATTATATATGAGAGAGTGAGAGGGGAACAATTCCCATGATGTATGTGGGATAAATTAGTCTAATTTTATAAAATTCCATAGACATGAAAAACACTAGGACTTCCCAGGCGGTCACCCACCCCAGTACTACTCTAGCTCGAGTGTTCTTAACTACAGAGTTCTAATGGAATATGGTGCATTAACTCTATGTTGTAAGAATGTACATAAGGCCATTAGGAAATCATTAGATGATGTCTGTAATTAACAAATGAAGATGACATTACATTCCATTCCCCATCAAAATGGTGAATATCATGGTTTATCAAAACCATACACTTGAAATGTTGATTCAGTGGAAAAGGTGGATGGCCAACAAGATCTACTTGGACCATAGAATATCTATAAACTAGCAGAAAGAAATAAAAGGACTAATTATCATGGAAAAATTTGTATTGGGCATAACAAGTCTTTTTGCAGGTGTACAAAAGCATACACGGTTTGTAGAGGGGCGAAATGTGTACATACACATTTTGTAGAAGGGTCAGTAATGTATATATGTGATTTGTAGTGTTTAATGACATGTATAGGGACAGTTTCAGAAGCTACGGAAGATCGATAGTTTCGAGCAACAGGAAGCAAAGTCCAAGTAGAAAAAAAATTTATGTTGGGTGGCTTGTTGAGCAATGGTAGGAGGCTAGGATACCAACAAGGATATCTCATATAGGTGGAGAATGATTTCCATTTAGATATACAAGCTACATGAGAGTACATAGGAGTACATAAGGAATTTTTCTCATGTATCATCATCTACTTAAGAGTAAAGATGGACTTTTTATCAAGTACTTGAGCCAAGAAGGACAATGACTCAAGGAGATTTCAGATGGGTGAAGAAGGAATTCATCTAGAGAACAGAGGATGATTGATCTATTGGAGTGAGTGACTCATAGATAGAGAAAAAAAGGATTTTTTCTCACGAAGATATTACCACAGGATGAAAAAGAAATTTCACCTAGAGATATATTTAGTCCAGAGGAGAACAGAAGATGGAAAGGAAGTAGTAAAGTAGTTGCAGGTAAAAGATCATATAGTAGTAGAAGAAGTGCCCATTTCTATGTATTGACTATTTCTCAGTGGAAAAATAAATATACAAAGTGAGATAGGAGATCTCATTGAATTGGGTGGAGAAGGAATTTCATCAAAGTGTGTAGGGTAGGGTTCAAGGAAAGAAGCAAAGGGGTATCAAGGGAGATAGTAACCAATAAGATGGAAGGACTGATATTAAGGTTTGTAGGGATTGATTATTTTCTGATGTTTAATCCTTAGGAAAAACATTATCCCAGGAAGGGGGCCCTGGATTTTATTATAATAAAATCAACTAGACCTAGAAGCACAAGATCTATTCAATAGTCTGACAGAGGACTCAAGGACCCATGTGGATCTTAGTGATGATGACAAGTATGAAATGAAATGGAAGGGGACTATCATGTTAACTTGAGTCAATATTTTCATTGGAGGCCCAATATGTTCTTTATGCACAAGAACTGAAGAACAACTTGCTCTCATTTTCAGTTTTGGGGCACATTAGTTTTGTAGTTACTTTTCAGAAAAGGAAAGTACTCATATATTCAGAGGGAGATATCCCTAACACAACGGTGATAATTGGTGTCAGAGATGGAAGGATATATAGGTTGTAGGTCCATCCTGTAATAATATCCAAGGTAATCTTAGATCATGGACCAATATCAGTGAGTCGAGATCTTTTCATCAAAGTGACTTATAAATAATTGTATTAAATGAGCATAAATTCAAGCACACCATAAAGAAGGAAAATATCAATAATGAAGAGACATAAGCATCAAATATGAACACAAAAAATTGATAACAGAGTTCATCCATAGCGGACTATGTCTCCAGGTCCTGCTCTCAAATGGGTAAGCCTTTTTATTAACTCGGCAAAATAATTTGGAAAAATACATAAGTATACCTCATTATGGAATCAAGCTACAGAATATTTGCTCAGATCTGAAAACAGACAACACCATTGAATTCATGGCATCGAATTACCCAAAAATGATTGTCTCCATGCCTCAATATGACTCAGACACTCCCATGTCCATGCGAAATCTCGTCTCGGTTTCCATGCCTGGAACCTATAATTAATTCATTGTACTTTGTCTCAAAAAACATGCCTGACCATACCATTGAGCACCCTCTTCCTATATGTGGGAAAAACCAACATTTAAAGTAAATGTTGGGTGGACTAACCAACGAATTTCATTCGCCCAACGGTTGGTGGATACTATGTAAGGAGTTTGGATAAGGGGAGGTCCCGGGGTGAAGCTCGTGGGCCTCCCTTTTGGGGATTATAGTTATAACAATATATATGTGGTTTGGAACCACCTCCAAGTTTGGAGTTGTTTTTTAGATTTGTCAGAATCAGAATATTGGCCACTAGATTTAGTGGGACCTCCGCCAGATTTGGTGAGCCTTTTCTTTTGAAAATTATGTTTCGGGCCCTCATTGTGCATTTTACCACTTCCACGTGGCAGCCTATGATTGGGCCATGTGGAAACCAACCATTGGCCCAGACCACCCACTTTCATAGACACCTTGCCACATCACCAGCCACGTCATCCTTCCATGCCATCCTGCGATGTCCCATATGGTCCACCACATGGTTTTGCGGAGTTCCACATGGCACTTCCTTATTGGTCCACATGTTGACCAGAAAATGCCAAAAATGGGTGACACATGGCATACTTTGGTTCTGCCATGTCACTATGGTAATGTCATCATGACATGTGTCTCCCTCTGCATGTGCCATGTATACTGTATGGATTCTGTCATCATCCATACTAATGCTGACATCAACATTATAGATGATGACTCATCCCTGTTGATTGGGCTAGCTTGACCAAAAATTTGACCAGGATATCTTTTGATTCATAACTCCGTTTGACGAGAAGTTTACACCATTAGAAATATTGCGATGCACTCTTTGCAATGATGAAAATTTCACTGAGTGTTGAGGAATTTTAATTTTTTCCCTTTCTTTGTCTACTAAGGCCATTATGAGCTTCTTGAGTTGCTTCTACGAATTCATAGTTGTCCTTAGTGTTCTCTCAATCCTTTTTGGGTCACGCCTTCCCACTGAGATCTTTTTGGACCACCAAAATATTTCATCAATCAACAGATAAGTGAGGGAAGAGTTCTCTCACCTTGTCCTTCTCAATCCACTTTGCCTTGCTTGGATGTGTTCCCATTAAGCCTACTTGAAGATAATCAACATCACCCATGCGTGAAGTCCTTGTCCTTATGTCCAGGATGATATATTCATTTAACTCATCCAATTACTCAAGAGAAAACGCATCAACTGAAGGTATTGAAGTTTCCTCATCGCGATCCATGATCATGGGAGTCTCAAAACATTTCAAGTTATCCACATTTACAACTGAGTAAATATGCATATATGGTGGAATATCTAGATGAAAATCATTGGTACCACTTTTCTCCAAAATAGTAAAGGGTCCATAACGGATGGGCTCAAGTTTCTGTCCTTCACCCTTCAATATTTCCTTGTTGTTGTGAAGCCATACTTGGTCTCCAACCTAGAAATAATGATCAACCTTGTGTTTATCATGCATAGCTTTATACTGTGCTTGAATTTTCTCCAACTTTTCCCTGACTGCTTGATGTACCTGTTGGATCCTCTGGATGAAATTGCGGGCTCTATATTCATTTATTTCTTCATTTGAATCAACATCTCTCCCATACATCAAGTCCAAAGGAACCTTAGGTAAATACCCAAAACATGTTTCAAAAGGTGAACACTAAGTGGAGGAATGTAAGGCTCGGTTGTAAGCATGTTGTACATAGGGTATCTGTTCATCCCATAACTTGAGATACTTGTTGCAGTAGCCTCGAAGCAAAAGTACCAATGTTCAGTTAAAAACCTTTGTATTTCTATCGGTCTGTGGATGGAAAGAAGTGCTCCTCTTCAACTCGATGTCTATCATTCTCCACAAACTTGTCCAAAAATACCCAAGGAATCGAGTATCTTAATCCGAGATAATGGATGTGGGTAACCCAAAGTGAACCCAAACATACTGAAATAAGAGATTAGCAATCTTCTCAGCAGTGATATGATTTTTACATGGAATTAAGAAACACATCTTGTTGAACCTATCCACTACAATATACAAATAGTCATGACCCCTTTTCGACATTGGTAAACCCCCTACAAAATCCATGGAGATACTTTCCCATGGATGGGATGGAACATGAAGTGGTGAGTAAAGCCCCAATTTTCTATTAGTGGGATTACAAGTAGAACACCTCACACACCCATTTACATATTTATTTATGATTTATTTCATCTAAGGCCGGTAAAAAAACCCATGCAGATGAGCCATAGATTTTCCTACCCCAAAATTCCCAGACACAAGAGAAGTGTGAGCCTCTCGTATTACATGGACTCATTCACTTGTAGGAATACATATCTTTCCAGGATGGTAGAGTAGATTTCCCTACACACAATATTTTTATACCTGTGCACCATGCGTTAGCTTCTCATATACTTCTTTAAAATATTCATCAATATCATATTGTTCCACATAGATATCATGAGATAAAGAAGCATTCTTCAAAATAATAGAAGCAACAATAGGAGGTCTAGAAATCATATCAACTACCTTGTTATTCGTACCCTTTTTGTACTTGATTACCAATTGAAATTGTTGTAGGAAACCCATCCATATATAATGTCGATATTGTTGCAGTTTGGTCTTTTCTTAGAGATTTTGTAAGGTTTGATGATCTATATGTATTATCATTTCCTTCCCTAAGAAGTAGTGCTTCAATTTATTTACTCTTTGAAATAATGCATACAAACCTTTATCATATGTAGGATAGTTAACAACAAATTGGTTAAAAGTTTTAGAGTGGCAATAGATAGGCTTAGGATATTTCATCAACATTGTACCCATGTCATATCCATTGGAATATATATCAATCTCGAAGGGCTATTGAAGATTCGATAGTGCTAATACGGGTGCAGTACTGATCTCTTCCTTCAAAGTGTCGAAATATTTGTGTTTCTTTCCTCCCCACTTAAAAGTGTTCTTCACACTGGTTAAGGCATGAAAATGAGATTCTATAAAGGATAAGTTTTATATAAGTCTCCTATAGTACTGGACTGCACCTAAGAAGCTCTGTATTTCGGTTACACTTTTGGGCTCAGGCCAATTTACAATTACATCAATGTTGGAAGGATCAATTTTCAATTGTCCTCCTCCTACAATATGACCTAAGTACACAAGTGCAGTCTTACCAAATTCATATTTGGATAGTTTTACATACAAATTTTCCCTTTGAAAAGTATCCAATACTTGCTTTACATGCCTTACATGTTCATCCCAAGTCCTTCTAAAAATAAGAATGCCATCTAAATATACAATCACAAAATAATCTAGAAATGGCCTGAATACATCATTCATCACACGCATGAAAGTTGTCGAAGCATTACAAAGCCCAAATGACATAATTATCCACTCAAACAATCCTTGCTTGGTTTTAAAGGCAATCTTCCATGCATCCTGTTCTGCAACCCTGATCTGATGGTATCCACTACGCAAATCCAACTTAGTAAAATAAACATAATTCTTTAACTGATCAAGTAAATAATCTATATGAGGAAGAGGGTATCGATTTTTCACCTTGATTTTATTTAAGACTCGGTAATCAACAAACAATCTCCATGTGCCATATTTCTTTGGCACCATCACAATCGAAGAACTAGAAGGAGATGAGGTGGGCCTGATGGCCCCTTGATCCAATAAGCATTGTACCTGCTTCTTGATCTCTGTCATCTCTACAACTGACATCTTGTACATGCCCACATCAAGAAGAGGAGAATCTCGTTGAAGATGTATTTCATGTTGGATTTCCCTCTTAGGAGGTAATCCATCTGGTTCCTGGAAAATATCATCATACTTAGAAACAATATCAATTAATTCTTTCTTATGAGAAGGATCACATCCTTGGAAACCATCAGATGTTCCGACATTTTTCTCCCTTACGAAAAATGTGAGTACATATCTCTTATTAGTTTTTATGAGTCTCTTCATTTATCCGGCACTAACAAGCATTGTGTTTACCCTCATGTTGTGGGCTCTAAAAATATATTCCACTCCCCCCTTAGTAAGGTGATATTTGTTCTCATGAAGAAAGAAGAATCTTTTTCTATCATAAAGATAAGGACTCCCCAACACTATGCCACATATAGCAAGTGATACAACATCCAAATCCACTTTATCAATCAACTTTAAAGAAATAGAAAATCTGACCCTACATTGCTTGGTGACATTAAGTTTTTCTTTATCACATACCCAACCAAGAGGCTAAGGATTTGGATGTGGTTTAGTTTCAATACCCATCTTTTTGACAAGTGCTTCAGATATCAAGTTTACTTGGGAACCCAGATGAAATAATGTATCTATCTTAGTGTGTTTAGATACAACTCTTATATGAAATAATTCATTCCTCTTTATTTCATCATCATGAGATTCATTATTGGAATTTGAACTAGCATGAAGGGAATCTTTACCTTTTACTCCAACCAATGTGATCTTTCCTTCGTCTCTTGAATCGGAACCGAGATCTTGTTTTATTGTAGCAACGATCTTTGTATTCCCCTTTCCACCGAACTATTTCAGTCTCTTCTATGGATGTAGTTTCCAAAAATGTTCATCATCGTGACCATTTTTCTTGCAATGAGTGAAAAATGGTTTTCCTTCTTCTCTCTTTACAGTGGAGGTCTTTTTGTCCTTCCTTTTAAACTTCTTAAACTGCTTTTGTGGGAGATTGGAAGGCTTATTTATGGGATCTTCTTGAACATGATTTCCCCTGTTCTCAAGGTGAGTGGCTTTCACATAAACTTAGTCAAAATTGGTGTGGTTAAACAATAGCAAAGTATGACTAATATAACTGTGAAGTGCGCCAATATACTTCATTAAAGTTTCATAAGAATCCAAAAGAATGTTTAATGTAAGAACTTTCTTCCTAAATTATTCCTTGAAAATTTGTATAGTTTGACATTTATTTTGTCTTAAAGTTTGCCATTCCATCATTGATTCATGTAAATAACCCAATGGATAAAATTGTTTCCTTATCACTGATTAAATTCTAACCATGAGGAAAGAATCTTACCAAACTTAATTTTTTCCTAAAGTTTTCTCTCACTCCATACAAGAGTGGTGCCTTCTAGCCAAAGAGAAGGAAATTTAATTTTAACTTATTCTTCATCAATCTGTTGAACACATAAATATACTTCAACCTGATGGATCCAATTACCTAGCTTTAGAGGATTAACATCTCCATTAAATATAGGTAAATGAAATTTTACATCAATCTTTAATAATGGTTTCTTAAAAGAAGCTCTATGGATAGAATGATGAGAATGATGAGAATGCTCAGAGAAAGAAGAGCTAGAACTTGATGGTGAATATGGAGGCTCAGGAGGGTCTCCTCGAGCCCCATGATTTACAGAAGCATTATCATGAGCTTGTTCTTCCTTTTTTCTTCCCTTTCTTGTTCATCCTCTTCTTGTAGTCTCCATACATTCACTTGACCATTTCTAACATTAGATAAAATACCATATGTAAGTTGTTCTCTTGTTCATCATGCTTGTCCTCTTCTACCATTTTCTTCCTTCAGGATGCATGACCAACTTCAGGATTGAAAGTATTAAGACTTCCTTCACCATACTTATGCTTGGCCCTAGTAAGAATTCACACTCAACAATTCAAGTCAAAGATGACTGTTGTGATACCAACATGATTTGACATCTTTCCATCGAAGTGACTTATAAAGAATTGTATTAAATGAACATAAATTAAAGTGAACCATAAAGAAGGAAAAACTCAATAATGAAGAGACATAAGCATTAAATATGATCACAAAAACTTGATAATGAAGTTTGTCCCTAGTGGAATACATCTTTGGGTCCTTCTCTCAAATGGGTAGGCCTTTTTATTAACTCAGCAAAATAATTTGGAAAAATACATAAGTATACCTCATTCTAGAATTAAGTTGCAGAAGCTTTGCTCAGATCATAAACTAGACAACACCGTTGAATTTGTGGCATTGAATTACCCAAAAATGACTATCTCTACACCTCAATATAACTCTGACACTCCCAGGCCCATGAGAAATCTTGTCTCAGTTTCTGTCCCTAGAACCTACAATTAATTCACTCTACTTTGTCTCGAAAAATGTGCTCTCCTGTACCATC
>JASDQU010297261.1:0-14079 GCA_032191745.1 Picea mariana | reverse complement strand
CTTGTAGTGGTTCCAAATAAAGTAACCATAAAATGGAGGATTTTTGTTGACTTCTGGGAACTTAAGAAGGCCACTCTCAAGGATTATTTTTCCCTTCCCTTCATTGCCCAAGTCTTGGATACCTTTTCAGGGAAGTGACATTTTTCCTTCCTATATGGATATAATGGATACAACCAAATTCTCATAGCACCTGAGGATCAGGACAAGACTACTTTCACTTGTCCTTGGGGAACCTATGCCTATAGGGTCTTACCATTTGGTTTTTGTAATTCTCGTGCCACATTTCAACGAGCAGTATTAGGGATATTTTCTGACCTCATTCATGACTGTGTGGAAGTGTATATGGAAGATTTTACAGTATATTGTAATACTTATCAGGAAGCCCTAGATAATATGAAGAAATTTCTTATTATATTTCAAGAAATGAACATATCCTTAAGTCATGAAAAGTGTAAAATGTTATTGACTAAAGGAGTAGTCTTAGGGAATCATGTTTCATCTGAAGGGATTAAAGTGGATACTGCTAAGATTGAGGTAATCGTCAAACTTCCACCTCTAAAGACTCAAAAAGAGGTAAGAAGCTTTCTTGGACATGTCGGATACTTCCGACGATTTATTGAGAATTTTGCAAAGATTGATGCACCAATGTTTGGATTGCTTACAAAAGATGTTGATTTTCTTTGGACTGACCATTGTCAAACCGCCTTTGAAACTCTAAAAGCTAAATTATTTGTGGCACCAGTTCTTAGGGGACCCAATTGGGCCCTTCCATTTCATATATCCATTGATGCCTCTAATACTACAATAGGGGGAGTATTAGGATAAAAACAAGACCAACAATCCTATGCCATTTACTTTGTGAGTAAGAACTCGTCCCTTGCCAAGATAAACTATACAGTCATCGAAAAAGAATTCTTGGCAGTTGTCCATGCCATCGATAAGTTTCTCCATTATATCACAGGATATGAGGTATTTGTACATACAGATCACTCTGCCATTAGATTTATCATGAGAAAACCTATTACCAATGGCCGAGTAACTAGGTGGCTCCTATTATTACAAGAGTTCACTATCATCGTCCTTGACCGACTTGGAAAAGCGAACTTAGTAGTTGATTTTCTCTCACGTATTAATCATGAGGGTGATAGTATTCTTCTTGATGATATTTTTCTTGATGATAAAAACTCAATGGTTTGCAGATATGGAAAATTATTTGGCTACTAGAAAGTTACCAACTCATTTGTCACCTCATGAAAAGTGTCGAATTATAACACAAAGTGCTAACTACTCCTGGGTTGGCCATGACCTTTTTCATACTGGACCATACTTGATTATTCGTAGATGTGTCCAGGAAGATGAGATACCAGAAATCCTACAAAGTTTTCATGATGGATGATGTGGTGGACATTTTTTCGATAAACGTACAACATACAAGGTTTTGCATTCAGGGTACTATTGGCCTAGTATTTTTAAGGATGCTTCCAAATATGTGAGAAGTTGTGATAGTTGTCAAAGGATAGGAAGACCCATAGTAGCTGATGAGATGCCCTTACGTGACCAAGTTATGATAGAACCTTTTGAGAAATAGGCCCTTGATTTTGTAGGACCAATTTCACCCATGTCTCATAAGAAGAATTATATTCTAGTTTGCACAGATTATGTCACCAAGTGGGTAGAGGAAAAATCCTTGTTTAGGGCTACTGAAAAATCTGTTTTTGAATTCATTTATGAAGATATATTTACCCTCTTTGGTGTTCCTCGTGATATTGCCACAGACCAGGGTACACAATTCACTTCTAAGTTGATGAAGGAATTAATGAAAAAATATGGGATAAAGCATCGCAAGTATTCTCCATATCACCAACAAGATAATGGTCAAGTAGAGTCAACAAACAAAGTATTGGAAACTATCTTAACCAAAACTGTCCAATTACACCATAGAGATTGGGTTGATAGACTTCCATAGTATTTTTGGGCATATCGTACCACCTGGAGAAACACCACTGGGCATACCCCATACCAACTAGTTTCTAGAAAACAAGTACTTCTACCAATTGAATTCCAAGTAAGGACTTCCCGTATTGCTGCACAATTGGGATTAGACCTAGATGAGGCATAAAAACAGTGATCCCTACAATTGAATGAATTGGATGAGATTAGATAAGATGCTATCCAACGAACAATTTTAGCTCAAAACCAGAGGAGCAAGGGGCATGATAAATTTATCAAAAAGAAACAATTTCAACCTGGTGATTGGGACTTTTTGTTTGATTCCTGGTTCAATACTTTTAAAGGAAAACTTACCACTCGATGGTTGGTTCCTTATGAGGTAGTTACCATGTATGATAATGGGGTTGTTAAGATAAAAACAATTGATGATGGACAAGTCTCTTTCGTAGTGAATGGACACCGACTTAAACTTTACCACATACCCATTTCCAAAGAAGACTTTCTACAGGTCATGTCAGCTGACAAGGAATTGGCCTTGGTGGATGGGGAAGTTTCTTCTCCCTCCCCCTGTTCTTGAAACCTTTTGATTTTTGATTGTACATATGTAAATATTTTAAAGTGTGTGTGTGTGTGTGTGTGTGTGTGTGTGTGTGTGTTTTTCCTGATAAATAATTTTAGAGATTTTTGCAGGAGTTCATCTAATAACAAGTGGACAACTCCAAGGAGACAAAAAGGGAAGTATTTTACTTCGAAAGAAAGTGTTTCTATATTTGAACTCTGTTGTCTGCTTAAGCATCAATTGGATAATGACTTTTTATTATGCTTAGAAATTTCCTTCTTTAAATTAGTCATTTTTACAATATTTCTATCTTCCTTTCTCTCAAGTAATATTTCATGGTAGTTTCTCATAACCTCCACCACTAGAGGATATAAGGAAGTGTCACCTTGTCTTATCAAACCTAGAGGTTACTAGTACAATTTCCCCAAGAACCCTGAGTAGGTGAGTAAAGTATCTTTATGAAAGAGTAGCAAGAAGGTATCATTAGTGGTTAACCATGGAAACATCAATATAACTTTAATAAAAAGAAGAAAGTGAGTAGGGACTGAAGATACATTTATGTTCTTTTCCAATGGTACCATCCACTACACATTAAAAATGCTTGATTATACCATATCTTTAGATTGGATACACCCACTTAAGTATCCCTTACATCAGGACAATTTATAAGGAATACATAAAGAAGAGTCATCCTCTAACTTAAATACCTTCCCGGTCCAAAATAAAAAAACAATTCAGAGTTGCCTCCCCATCTTCTTGAAAAAAAAAATATTTATACACAAATCTTAAAATATGGTGGACCAATCTCTGTTGTAAAAGGGTGTAAGAGGCTAACCTGTCAGGATACTGAACAGATCTACTGGCAGTGGGTACCGGCCTATGGTATGACTAGGTAAACCCATCGGAGTACTGAACAGGCTTGTTGGCAGCAGGGCATTCTAGCTAGCGAGGGTGATGATTTGACAAATAATAAATAAAATTCCTAAATCTTAAAACTTGTCCTGATGTACGACACTACTTGTAGGCAAAGATGAAAATAAGTATGCATGGTTAAGAAAAGGTAAATGAACTCCATCAATCTTCCATTGGTAACTAACTTTATGACAATCCTAAGACTTTATCGCCTACCTCTTCTTAACTATATGTAGGATGTTTTGTCCTACAGGTGGGGCCATATTTTAACCGTCTTGTCAAACTAATGTATGAAATTTATCTCTACACTTGGAAAACTGTAAATCTTAGGCTATTGGGAGAATTGACTAGTTTCCTATATCTTTGATTGTGAGGTGTCACAATAATTAGGAGTGGGGGAGGGGTTTCTTGAGCTGACAAATGATAAACACTTCCATCTTCATTAAAATCCATGAGAAGAGGAAGCAAGATCTCTATCAAAAATCTGTCATATTGGTTTTACAATATCCCGGGCTATTATATCAACAATTGTTTGTATTCTGATAAGTTTTATATTGTTGACATAACTTTGTGTTTTATAAGCCCACTGTGCATTTTTATTTATGTTTATGCAATGGAAGACTTCTTATACTTAATTGTTCATTGTGACAAGTACAGATCGATAACAACTACTAAATACTCACTACCATCTGTATTAGAAGCCTATGAAAAGAGGAACAATTGTTTGAATTGTTTTTTTTTTTTTAAGTAAAAAGGGTAGTACCTACTATATTAAGTTAACAGAGAAACATTGACAAAATACACAGAGATATAGTCATCCCGAGCCACCAAAAATGTTGTCATTTTACTGGAAACCAGCATAGTTTGGAGTGAAATGAGTCTAGGAAGATAAGCTAAAAACTGTTTTGCCCTCTGTCCTGCCCGAAGGAAACCAGGACAGGTGGCCATAGTTCAAGTTAACCTTGAGCAACAACATGATGAAACATAAAACAAACTAGCATAGGAGAACTCAGATACCCAGTGACCTGTCGCCATTGCCTTTCTGACACGTGGATCTGGCTGGGATGGCGAACGGTTGCGCGCACATTGGACATTTCCTCTTTGTTGGAGCATTGGAGTACGCATCAAGGAGCAAGTCCAGACGTTGTCCCATGAGGAGGGCTCTGTGCTCCTGGTCTGCCATGTGGCCTCAGAGTTCGAACACTAGAGCCAGATGCTCTACACGGAGGAGTGGACCATGCAAATTATTGTTTCCTGCCTCGTCGAAGGTTTCATTCCCCACTTCCACGTTCATCCCTGCTCTGGCCTGGTTCACGTTCAGTCCTACTCTGGCCGCGTCCACATTCATCCCTACTCTAGTCTCGTACACATTCATCTCTGCGCAGGCATTGTCCCGAGCCTCGTCCTTGCTCTTTGCCTTCTCAGCATGGTTGGTGGAGCTGTAGTCACCCGTCCACGGTATCTCTTCGACAAAGCAAATTGGGAATTCTTCTGCCGGCTCTCCCTTTAGACCGCTTCCAGCCTGTATTTCAGGCACCGTGGGTTGGGGTTCCAGGGTGGTCGCTAAATCCTCTAGGGACGACGTTTCTTCGACATAACAGGTTGGAAACTCATCCGCAGCACCTCCCTTCAGACAGCTTCCAAGCTCAATTGCAGGGGTGTGCGTGTTACGCTCTATCCCAGGCTCAGCGATAATGGCATGGAGTGCCAATCGGGCAGCTCGGGCTCTCTGCCGGAGGATGGAAGTCGCCATTGACAGAGCACACTCAAGGTTCTGCCTTATTTGCCTCTGCTCTTTGTGGGTGTACCAGGCCGAGCCTCGACGAGGCCTGCCTTGCTTCCTTGTCATTGCTGATGAGGGGTGGATAGAGATACAGAGAGAATGAACCAAAACGAGAATGAACCAAGACGAGAATGAACCAAAACTGCACCAGAGCTCCCAACCAGCGGGGAGGTCCAAAACGAGAGTGAACCAGCTCTGTCCAAGCTCTCCAACTTTCGAATTTCCAAATGACGACATCACATGGCTTCCTATGAACCCTGTCATATTGAATGTTGGCTTTGCTAGTGCGTTCGTGTGAGGGAGAAGTCCCTCCTCCGTATAGTGGCTGTAATGGCCGGCTACCATCGTAAATGCTGAAGGGATGGGGAGCGACCTATAGCATTTAAGTTGTGGCTTGATGCTGAGCCATGTGGCAAGGTGTCGCCGTGTGTCACCCCATCCGGGGCCAATTGTTTGAATTGTTACAGATAGATGACAAGGCAATAAAAAAGGATAATCTTATCCTATCCATGCTCCTGTTCACCATGCCTGTCAGAAATTGTCCAAGCTAAGTGCTATGGGCGAACGTCCGTTTACTATGGGATAATTTCCACTTACACAGAGGACCGGATGGAGTGCCATCTGGAAGACCGGATGGAGTGCCATATGGAGGATCGGATGAGGTATGTATACACCATAAATGATCACAATCGCGTTCAGGTATGATTGCTTGAATTAATTACGCCCGTTGCAATGATAAATTAGATGAATTAAATGGTGTATTTTTCAAATTTCATCTTGGTGATCAAATTAAAATTAGAAATGCATTTTATGATCAAATGTACAAGTCGAAGAGTTGGACATTCAATAGTGGTGTCGTTTTAATGAAACTACTTCATTCCCCCAAAAGAGACAACATGTACAAATTTTATCCTTGAGGAGACAATCCCAATTTCCTTGGCTCTTGCTTTATCCTCCGAGACAGGATAGGGTTCCCCATGCGACACTTTTGGACAAGTAAGATTAATCTTCTCAGAATATTGTGTTTGTTGATTCTCTTCATCCTTTTTCTCTTCTTTAGCTAGTGTAAATATCCAACTTTTGATTTAGATTTGGACCCTTTTTTCCATGAAGTTCCATGAAGAATGAGCTCTTGCATGATGACAAGAATCTTGTAAACGTCTTGGAAGTTAACAAATCCGACACCAAAATGTTGTATTCTCATAATCCGAGACTTGAGTCCATCTATTTTCTTTTCAATTGAGAATTATTATGTCTAGAAGAGTCTTACTGAGGTCAATCTCAACACAAAGTCAAATATATGTGCATAGTCCAACTATAGTTATCTCAAACTATGTTTTTATGTAACTTCCCAAAGTAGTCACGATATCCTTCATAACTAAGATATCCAAAAATGTAAGGGAAAATTGGGAAGATGAACCCAAACTAGCATCCAAGTAACAAGCATAGAGCTTGGATCAAATTTTAGGGACCAACGAGATATAAATAGTCCCATGCTTCCCCAAAACTAAGGATCCTCTTCTAAAAATTTCTTATAATTAGCATAATCAAAACAATGAACTAAAAAAGCACCTTGAAACAAATCAAAGATATCTCACAATTCATAGTTGTAATGAAGATGAGTGATCTTTGATGTTGTGATCTCCACCAATGACTTATCTTCGACTTATCTACAATATAAGCACCATGCAAAAAATTTGAAGTTGTTAAACTAAAAGGTTTTTCACTTTTTCTTACATCTTTGAAGGACACATACTTTGAAGTTGAAGGGACCCGAGTCCACTTCTCTAGCATGTGATGGCAAGATCAAATGAATAAAATTGTATTTTTGAATGTATTGAACTTTTTTAAAAACTCTTAAACCATTTGGAATACACAATCTCAACAATTGATATCTGTATTTCCAATAATTTTTCTGAAATTTTGATCAGATTTTAAATAAAATCGAAAAAAAATCTAACGTTTTAACTACCTTTATCATTATCACGAGCAACGGTTGATGGGTCGAAGCTAGGCTGGCAACGCGAGCTACGAAATGGGAGGATGGGAGGATGCGTCGGACTGCCGAGGTAAGATTGCCCTCGAGCTTTTGCAGGTTTTGATCAAGCCACGATGACGTGAGCCGTGCTTTGATGTAGTAGGACGGAGAATCTAAGAACGCCGGTGGAACTAAACATCTAGAACGTAAGGGATGACGAAACTTGCATCCAAAAGAACGTGGGGTGTGCGGTCGAATGACGTGAAGACCACGGCACGATGTCTCACCGTTATCTCTTTCCGATTTACTGGTCAATGGTTCCTTTAAAAAAATAAATAATTTGTTAAATTTATTATAATTTAGTTTTTGTTTAATTTATAATTTAGTTTTTGTTTAATTTGTTGTGAGATAGTTATTATTGGTTATTATTTAAAGAAAATTATGTTATTTAAAATAATTTATTAGCACATGTTTTTAGGTTTTAGATTGTTAACTTGTTTACTTCACTTTAAAAAAAACTAATTTTTAACTAATCAAAAACAATTTTAAATCTTATTTCAAAACCAAAAACAATCTTAACCTAAATAGTATTCACATAAAGCTAATAATCATTATAGTAATATTTGAAATTATTTAAAATTAAATCATATACTTTACAATAACATTTAATTTTAATCCCATTTAATGAGACTAAACTGTTCCCAATGACCATATAACTTCATATCATAGGAATTACAAACCATTTCTTATTTAAAAATGAAAAATTATTTTTAATTTTTAATAAAAAAATTATTAAAATTTATAATTTAACTTAATTAATATCAATTTTAACTAATTTTTAAAATAATCTAAATATTTATAATAAAAAAAACTAACCGCCACAATATAAAACTTTCTATAACACTAAATGCTTTAATGCAAAGTGTATTTTTTAAAATAATCTAAATATTTATAATAAAAAAAACTAACCGCCATAATATAAAACTTTATATAACACTAAATGCTTTAATGCAACGTGTACGTGTATATTGATATTCTAAAACAAAACTCTACTTAAAAATTGATATTCCAAAACTTTACTTTAAAAAAAACACATATATCCTTTCAAACTTAGTACATAAATAGTCCCTCCCCCACATATGTAGGAAAAGGCCAGCTCTCGACTAACATTGCTTGTGCGGATTTTTTATTCGTTCAAAATTGAAGTCAATGCCAGCCTTACTAATGTAGATTCATAAAACTTAGGGGCCACGTCAATTTGGAATCAATAGTGTTTTTAAATTTATATAAAACAAGCTGCCGTGACTTCCATTTCTCTGCAAGGAAATCGTCGTAATTTCAATTTTATCAGTCGTGTGGATTGATCGGGTTAAGTGTATCATAACAATCAGGGAAACGAGTTGAATCTAATGGGGTAAAATCAAAATAAGAAAAAAAAAATGTTGAAAAATGATAGGTATGACTGCAATAAGGGAGAAGAGAGAAATCTAATGGAATAGGTCTCAAATAATGGTGCCAAAATGATCCATTAATTTTTTATTTTTTCCTCCTGCGGAGTTATACTTCGATCTGAAGAATATTGCAGTGATGAAATGCCCAAATGCTTAACAGGAAGAAATGTGTAGTAATTTTGCAACTCGAACGCATGAGACATAGTTACACGACAATATATCTTGTCTGTTCTATTTTTGTTTCTATCCCAAAGGTTAGGGTATTCAAGGGTTCTATAGACAAGGGTTTTCCTGTGCTATATCTCTCTCATATACATGCAGGGTCCAACTATAGTACTCGGCCCAATATCTCAGGGCACCAACTAAGGAGGCTAGACTGTGCCCTTAGTTGTACTACCCGACTACCCAAGTACTAGAGATTATCTTCTCGACTGTTGTTCTCGATGGCACTATAATAGTCGGGCGACCGATCGGTTTATCTATGGAGGGATTCAGGAGATGTTGGTCGATCTGTATACATGTGTTGTCTGATGCGCTACCACTCAAAGGGGTACCAATAAGGGTTACAAGGGTGGCCAATAGACGTGCTCTTAAGTACCAATTTTATTTCCTGCGTGTATGAATCCCCAACCATGGGTTTATGCGCTTAATGACAGATCTCTGTAGCTTAAAGATGTCAGAATACGTCTCTATCCTGAAAAAATATTAAACCCACAATTTTTTGCCGAGGAAGGTGCTCTGATACCACTTGTAATATTCCAGATATAAAATAGTATGAAGAACATAAATAATCAGCTAGAAATGGCAAATAAACAACAATATAACTAGAACAACACCACAATAATACAAAAATGATAGCAGAATAACACCAAAAGAGCACTTTGATTACTGAGAGCAATGTTCACTTGCCTCTTCGAGGGGGAAACCTACAACAGGTCACAACTCTATTACAATAATATCCAATACAAAACTTTTTATACCTCCAACTCCTATTTATACTAAAATGTCTATCAAAAGAACAATCTAGAGGAATATCCTTCTAGAAGTAGAAGCTTATATTAGGTCTTCTTACATTGGACTTATTATTCCTTATTGCTAGGCCTTATTAATATTGACCTTTATTACATGGAAATATATTATTCTACCTACGTGAGGGGTTAGGTCCCTAACACATTTGGCAAGAATGGAAGTCTACCTCCTTGTGGATGGATGGTTATTTCAAGTGACATGGTTTTCCTTGAATAATGGTGATGAGTTAACATGCATTTGAGGATAAGAGCTAGTGAGGGTTGTCCTTAGTGTAAATTGACAACTAAGTTATGATAGGTTTTGCTACCTTTGAAAAAAATAAAAAAATAAAAAAATAAATCACATATAATAATCCTTAGAAGTGTTTCTCATTACTTGCAAATAAGTCAAATGAGGAATATTTGTAGACCTTGACTACAATTGTGAATTCCAAATATGCTTGAATTATTCGCTCCAAATTCAACATTAACACACATTGTTATTTAACTCATTAACATATAACTAATAAAGTTGTAATAGAACATATACTTAGTTGTATTCATACACAATATAAATCTCTAAATAATGGTTCTTATAATGATTTTCAGAACCTCGGAGCTCGCGACTTCGCAACTTCTCCTCCCAAATCTTCAACTCTTCACCTTCTGAGACCCGAACTTCCGATGTGCCTAAACACTTGTCACAACTCGCCACTCGCGAGTTCGTGAGTCGAAACTTCCAACTCTTGCTTCCAAATCTCGCGATACCCGAAATGTCGATACGAGGACGCTCCTTCTCTTGTCAGCACCCTCCACGTGTGACCACCGGCTAGGCCTAACTCTAGCACTTTTCACTTCTCATCGCTTCGTGAGTTTCGATGTCGAACTCCCGGCTCTTGTCTCACGAATCCCCAAGACACGAGAGGTCAACAGGGTATTGACTTCTTTCAACAGACAACACGCGTCCACCCGTCTCTTCCGCAGGCCCACCTCGGAATTCTACCACGTGTCCCTCGTGCTATCTTCGCACTTCACAATTTCGTGAATCCAAATGTCGAAGCTTCGGTCCTACAACCCACGAATTCCTGAAATGCACTTTCAGGGGTAGATCCAATGGTCCATGTTGATCTTGATCAATGACTCTGGTTTCCCTTGTGCTTGTGCTTTAGAATGGCAGCCATTGTAATCTCCCCGCTTGTCTGCAAGATCTGACGGCTCGCGGGACTTCACGAATTCTCCATGGAGAATTTTGACCGTTTGTTCTCCCTTCAAGAACTTTTGCACTCGTAAACAAAGTGTTTTTCCACGAAACTTAATCGCCTGCAACAAAAACTTGCGACGCCTCCTTCCAACACCTCGAGGCACCAACCTTCTGTGTTTTTCTTCGACAACTGTGAAGACTCTATCCCTTTTGAACTTTCTCCAACTCTGAGTCTTAAATAAGACTCCCGCACGCACTCATTGCAGTGAATTCTTCAATTACTTCAAAGAATTGAAGTCCTTCGACTCTGCGCGCTCCCTGCAGCAGTTGTCCTTCGACAATTTCACTCAGGTTCGCAAACTCTGAGACTTCACTCTGCCTGCGCACACCTTGCATGGCTCCTGTGCTCAACTTGCACTTCTACGAGAATGAGAACAACGTTAACCCTCCTGAGCTTTCAGAGATAAAACTCCGAACTCTTGTCAATGCACTCGCGAACGACTTCACTGCACTCCTTGCAGGAACTCTTGCTCAGATAGAGAAACAATTGAAACTCATTCCTTACTCTCTCTCAGACTTCAAACACAAAGCATGAAATCATATACACAACATATAAAGAAAATGTATAACAGCAAGTAAACATCCATGAGCATAACATTCAACAGGCATACACAAAGAACAACTACGACACCCTGAATTTGAATCGAAGCTCTTTCTATTAACTCAAATCTCTGTACATGGGCGGTTTCAACTTACAGCTCTCTGCTCTCTTCTCTATGCTCTATGCTCATATTTCTCTTACAACTATACAATGAGGGTGTCTATATCCCATTTCCCTCGTGCGCTCTAAAACTGTCTAATCTAGAATTAAATTCTATCTACCTACATTAACTTTGCATAAATGCCTCTATCTACTTCAGACGAGAGCGGGACGCTCAAGGTCTGATTACAATGCTCCTCCATAAATGTGAGTATGTCTCTATTAACTATCCCATTAATTATATGGCGCTTTCAAACTTCAAAACATTTCAACAAGAAATGTGTTGGCACTTGTCCAGCTGTCTCTTATCTCCGCGCTGTCTCGCTACTAGCAATGTTTGCACCCCTTGCGATGCTCCTGCATCGAAGTCATGGTTTCTCAAGCCACAGGATAGTCCTGCAGGTCACATCCAAACTAGAAAACAAAAAAAAAATGTGCCTTCTAGCAAAAATAACCATTGGGAACAACTATTGCACACACAATCATTGGGTGCATGGCACATTGACACAAGTCATAGAAGGGTGCAACGACACCATTAGGAACAAGTCACCAAAGAGAATAGAGGTTCCCTCAAGTGTAATAAATCGATAGGAAAGTTACCTTTGGGCGTGCACAACTAGATTCAATGAATGGATTGCACATTGGGTCCACTTTGACAAGGAGTGGGTTGCAAAACACCTTAGAAGGAGGAAACAACTAAGGAACAACTCATATATAAAAAGGATTCCTCAAAGTGAAAATTCATGGAAGGAAGAAGAGTCATTCATACCAAGGGTGTATAAGGAGCTCTATAGTTGCTTTAAGTTTTGGGTTGACACAATAGGTCAAATTGGACAGTGGATGAGTGAACTATGGGAGAGTCAAGACCTACAAGAGGCAAGCCCACATATGCTTTAGCGCTTCTATTGTGCAAGTCATTTGGGAAATAACTTGTAGGAAGTATTTACTTGGATTGATTATACATATATAATAGAGTTGCAGGTAGGAGACTGCACTCCCTTGTTGTAGCTTGTAACATTCTTAATATAAATAAGTTAAGGAATTCTCCTTGGGTGTAGCCTATACATTTGTGTTGTGGTGTCTTTAATTGGATGAATGATATGTTCTTGCAATGCATTGTTTTGGATAAGTACAGTTTAGATATTGGATAAGTATAAAAGTATTGTCAATATGTTTTAAGCCCATGGTTGGACATGTCCCTATGTTAGATGAACTTGGTTGTGTAGAAATTGGTTGGATTTAACATATTGTAGCTTAAAGTGAAGCTATGGTTAGACCTTAAGTAAAGAGGAATAGTCTTGTTGTATTAGGTGCAAGTTAGCCAATCCATTGTAACTAAGGCAAGGTAGTGCCACATGACCTCAAGTGACGAAACAAATTTGGGTAATTCCAAGTTTGAAAAGATAAATTTGGATGGGATTCTAGGTTAGTGACAAAGACACTTCTAAAAATACATATACTTGAGTTGTCTTCATACATAATAAAAATCCCTAAATAATAACTCTTACAATGAAATGGAGCTTTATACCCCATAGTTAAATACTAAATAATAACTTAGGAGAAAGGTAAATACTTAAGCTTGTGAAGTGTCCATGACACTTAATATAGAACTTACCATGGGCACTTAACAAAACATGCAGCCATGGACACCAAGTTGATATTACAAATTTCAACATTAGATTTTAATGTTAACATGGGAGGGTTGTGACATGTCTCACCACTCCTTTATTGGGGTTCAACTAGAGAAATGATGTTAAGAATCATTGCAAAGGTGTTTTTGGGGAGCACCTTAGTGAATGATGTTAAGAATCCTTGTAAAGGTGTTTTTGGGGAGCATCTTAGTGAATGATGTGAAGTGTAACATACCCAGCCCCTAGTTGGGTCACATCACTTGTCAAAATGAATCAACAAAACTTTCTAATACCAAATATATAGGTGGAAATAACACACAACACGATATTCAAACTCATGCAGTTTTCCATACTAATTAAAAATGTAATTGCAATTTCTTAACTGTGCATAGAAACAACTAAATGACATACAACAACATTCAACCACAGAAATAAGGATTTAAATGCATCATTATTCTCACAACAAGAAACAATAACTAGCCATATGAATTTCCTCTCTTTATCTTTCTTGGTTGACTTGCACTCTTCCCCAAGAGGATTGTACTTAGCCCCCATGCTCTCAATAACTACGAGAAGTGACTCTCACACCAACCCTCTTACATGAATTCAATGATTGGGCTCTAGAACACTCAACAACTAATGGAAGGTTCATGGTAAGGGTAATTTAGAAATAAATGGTTTGGGTTTAAAAAAAAGGGGTAAACTCTCCCCCTTGGACCCCTTCCCTCTCTTGTGGATATGTAGCCTCCAAATCTTTGTCTGTGTCCATCTGCAATTGGAGATACATTTTATTCATTATATTCAATTTACATCATTTTCATATTATATCGCCTTGTCTCTTGTCCAT
>JASDQU010297258.1:0-14079 GCA_032191745.1 Picea mariana | reverse complement strand
AAAACATTCTAGAGGAGGAATCTTCTAGAAGTAGAACCTTCTAAGAAGTCATCTTACATTTATTATATCTAACTACCCATTTATTATATCTAACTACCATAGTGGACCTTATTTAATAATATAGTGGACCTAGTCCACCTTACATTGAATGGCCTCCACTATTATCACTATGGACCCTCTAGGCCTCCCCACTACCTCTCTAGCTACCTTACACTACCTCTCTAACTAACTCTATTCCTCAAGCCTCATTCTCATCTTTGACCTTGACCTAGAGGGGCACTCTTCAACTTCTTCCCTTCTCCCATCTGTTAAATTTTCTTAGTTTTTAGAGTATTAGGATTACTAGTGTACTTAGATATTCTTTTATATTAACAATCATATACCATGAACTGAAAATATGAGCAGCATAAACAAGTACAAGAAGATACAAGAGTTTATTCTGGGAAAACCCCAAACACGAGGAAAAACTCAACCAATCTTTCTTAGATAGATTCTGTTAATAATATAATCCAACCATGAACCAGCTCTCAAGAGAAACAAATAATGAAGAAACCCTAACACAAGGCTAGTGCACTAGATAGAGCTAGCATACCAAGTAGTTGTAGCAACAACACCATACAGAGATAGCTCACCTCTTCTCAAGGAGAGTGCACAAGAGAGAAACCACCACCAAGAATAACCAAGAATATCCAAGAGTTGCAGTGTTGTGTCTTCCTTCCTTGCCTCAGACTTGCGCCTTCTTCTTGAGTGAGAGATGAGTGAGTAAGTGTGTAAAAATGAGAAAGGCATCACCTTATTTATAGCATTCAAGTCAATTTAGCTGGGTCGACTTCTTCTTTGGGAAATTCTATTTCCTCTTTATCTTTTCCTGTGGGATGACTTCGCTTCTTGGAGGTTCTAATTCTACGTTATTCTTTTCCTGTGGGATGACTTCTCTTCTAGGGTGTTCTTCCACTGTTAAATGGTATTCCTTTGACTTCTGAAATCTTCTTCTCTTCTAAGAAAGGTTTTCTAGGAGGAAAATACCTCTCATGACTACCAAAACATCAACACTCCTTCTTAGCTAAGGAGGTATTCTTCCAAGATGTTTTCTTCTAGTAGTCCAATGACTACCACTATATTCCAATGACTATACTGCAATCATCTAGTAGCCCCAAGGCTACTACCATGTCGTCCAGTAGCACAACACTAAAATCAACTAGTAGCACACAACTACTACCATGCAACCCAGCAATCCACTAGTAGCACAAAGCTACTACCATGTTGTCCAGTAGTCTGCACGACTACGTAGCAATCAACTAGTAGCACAAAGCTACTACCATGTTGTCATGACTGCGTAGCAATCAACTAGTAGCACAAAGCTACTACCATGCTATCAGTAGTCCCCATGACTATGCAACGATCAACGAGTAGCACACAACTACTATCATGCCATCAGCCATAGTCATATCCTACAATCAACTAGTAACTACAAAATCTACTACCAGCAGTCAACAATCTCCACGACTATGCAACAATCAACTAGTAGCACACAACTACTACCATGCCATCAACCATAGTCATATCCTGCAATCAACTAGTAGCTACAAAAGCTACTACCATGCCATCAACCATAACCATGTCTCATGATGATGAGTCTAGTAGCACGAAGCTACTCCCATAGTCTCCGTGACTATGCTATGATGTTTCTCCTCTCCTGGTAGTCCCATTCACACTCATCCATTGAGCATGACTACTATATCACTCCCTCATTCATTTTGCATGACTAATCTAGGAAGCCCTTATCCAAAGGGAATTATTCTAGAGGAGAAACATCACACCTCCCTCTCAACTAGGGTGGACATTATGCATCGCGCCAAGCTTATCTCTAAAGTTCTTTACTTTACTCTAGACAAAGGCTTGGTGAGAATGTATGTTATCTTCTCATCTGTGGATATGTACTGGAGCTCCACAACTCCTCTCTACACCATGTCTCGAATGTAATGGTTTTTGATATCTATATACGTTGACCTATCATGGAAGACAGGATTCTCTGAAAGATTCATGCAACTTTGATTATCACAATATATCAAAGTTGACTCCAACTCTAGATCAAATAACCTTACAAGCAACTTTCAAAGCCACACCACTTCATGACCTGCAATGCTAGCTACAATATACTCTTCTTATGATGTATTGAGTGCCACTGACGTCTATTTTATGCTCAACCATGATATCATACATGATCCCAAACTTAAGCAACATCCTAATGTGCTTTTCCGGTCCACTACACTCGAGCCCAGACAGAGTTTTCATAACCTTGCAGCTTTACTTCACCATCCGATACATATCTAAGTCCATATCCAATTGTACCATGCAAGTACCTCAACACATGCTTTGTTGATATCCAATGTACATGTCTAGGCTCAACCATGTACTGACTCAAAGTGTTCACTGCAAAGCATATGTTCAGCCTGGTGTTACCCAGGTACATCAAGGATCCGATCAATTCTCTGTACATCATGGGATCAACCAAATCTGAAGATGAATCACTTAAGAGCTTCACATTTGTAACCATAGGTGTGGCCATGGACTTGCAGTCCATCATCCTGAATCTCTACAAGATCTCAAGTGTACATTTTCCTTGGTTAATAAAAATCTCATTTGGCCTCTGCCACACTTCTAATCCCAAGAAATAATTCATCAGACCCAGATCCTTCATTTCGAACTCTGAAGGGAGCTCCTTCTTGCACCCATATATGAGCTTCTCATCTCCTGTAAGAAACACGTTGTCCACATACAAGACCAAAATCAATGGGAAACCATCTTCAACCTTGTAATAAAGGTTGGGATCTGCATCACTCTTGGTAAACCCTGAGCACATAAGATAATTGTTTATTATGGCATACCATGCCCTGGGTGCTTGCTTAAGCCCGTACAAATCTTTCTTCAATTTGAAGACATGGGACTCCTTCCCATGGATTACGAAACCTTGCGGTTGCTCTATGTACACTTCTTCTTCAATTAGACAATTCAAGAAAGCAGCCTTAACATCCATCTAATGTAATTTCCATCCCATCACGAGAGCAATAGCAATAATCGATCTGATGGAAGTGTACTTTGCTACTAGAGAAAATGTCTCATCATAATCTTCTCCCTCTTTCTGGGAGAACCCTCTAGCCACAAATCTCTCTTTGTACTTATCTATGCTTCCATCTGCAACATGCTTGATCTTGTAGATCCACTTGGAAGTCACTACTGACTTCCCTTCTAGTCTCCAAACCACTTCCCACACATCATTCTTCATGATGGACTGGTACTCCTCCATCATGGCATCCTTTCGTACTTACTATTTGGTATCTTCTTCAAAAGTGGAAGGTTTTGAATCAATGATTTCACTCATCAGCACAACATAGTTGGAAAACTTGTGTGGTCTCTTGCTCTCTCTAAAAGAGCCTTTGGGAGTTGCATGTCCTTCAGCTTCCTACAAAGTGTTCTAGAGCCAAGTTGGTCTCTTCTTGGTAACTGTAGCTTCTCTGGGTGGATCTGTAGGTCTTTTTGGCTCTACTGTTTCATTTTGATCTTCTGGAATGAGTTTTTATGGAGTAGAGTAAACTATTATTGCATCCAATGGAGCTTCCTACTCCTCTATGTCCTCATCCATGTGAGACTCTCTAGATTTCCTGAAGGGTTCATCATCATCAAATTCCACGTCCCAACTAATCTCAATCTATATTTGTCCAAAAATGTATATTCGGTAAGCCTTCGAAGTCTCACTATATCCAACGAAGGTTCCCTTCTTTCCTGAAGGCTCCAACTCCGTTCTCTTTTCCTTGGGAACATGAATGTAGAACATGAATGTACACTAAACAACCAAATATTATTAGGTGGATGACTTTTGGTCTCTTTCCGGTGAATACTTCTTCTGATGTCTTGTTCCCCAATATCTTATGAAGACTTATATTCTGGACATACACGGTAGTACTAGAAGATTATGCCCATAGATGCATGGGTAAGCTCTGGTCATGGATCATCGCTTTAGCTGCTTCTACAATTGATTTGTTATTTCTCTTTGCAACCCCATTCTGCTGGGGGTTGTAGGGAGTTTTCAACTCCCTCTTAATCCCCACTTCTTTGCAAAAGTATTTAAACTCTTTTGAGGTGTATTCACCTCCATTATCTGACCTCAAGATTTTAATCTTACTTCTAGAGAGATTTTCTACTAACGCCTTGAATTCTTGAAACTTGGTAAATACTTCATATTTTTCTTTCAATAAATAGATCCATGTCTTAGGTGAGTAATCATCAATGAAAATGACATTGTACAAAAAGTTACCAAGGGAAGGAACCGTCATTTTTCCGCATACATCTAAATGTATGATGTCCAAGATCCCCTTGGATATATTGTCACTGCTTGAAAAGCCTCCCTTGGCACCTTGGCATTCTTTCCAATTGTGCATCCTTTGCAAAATCCATCATGTTCTACCTGCATATATGGCAGACTTGTAACCATCTTGCTCAGAACAGGTAATGCTCTGTAATTTAGGTGAGAAATACTTCGATGCCATAGCTCACTAGAGATAGAACTATTGTGTATAAGGGATTGTTCTTGGTGTCCTTTCATCCTGTACAATCATCCCTCTCGGACACCAATCACAGTAGCATCATCTATGCTTGAACTCTTAGACCATAGAAGAACTTGGCCATCCACAAAATCTACCCTAAAACCTTTATCTTCTAAAGTAGAAATAGAAACAAGATTCTTCTTTAAGCCTTGTACAAACAACACATATTTAATTGAGATAGAGTTACCTGAATCAAGTTGGTAGGAGGCTTCTCCTACTCCTTTGACTGAATGTCTGGAATCATCCCCAAGTTCCACTTGAAGGGATGAACTCTTCTCTGTCAATTTCGTAAGGTAATTTCTGAACCCGGTCATGTGCTTAGAAGCACCACTATCCATGAGCCAAATATCACTTGAGTGATAGTACCTGTGAGGGATGAAACAAATACATATTCTCCATCCTTCGATTCCTTGGCCTTCTTCTGAGATGTGGGTTCTTCTATATTTGTTGTGTGTGAATGATGTTTCATCTTCCCTTTCCCATGAGGACATTGAAAGGCATAATGTCCCAACTTCTTACAAGTGTAATGCATGATTTTAGATACATCCTTCTTATGGTGTGGTCTTCTAGTTTTCTTCGGACTGACTTCTCTCCTTTCTTTCCTTTTCTTCACATGAGCAGCAAGAGCTTGGTTTTCTTCATCATTTATCCTCTGCGATTTGAATATCAATCTAGATTCTTCTTAGGTGCAATCCATCCACAACTTGTCAAATTTGGGCAAATTACTTCTTGCACAAATTCCTTGAACAAATGGGTCCCAAGAAGAGGGAAATCCATTAAGTGTAGTGGTCACAAGTTCTACATCGTCTACTAAGTCTCCAATGGCTTCTAGTTGGTCCTTGATCTGTGAAATTCTCATGAAATAGTTGGAGATTGCTTCTAACTTGTTCATCATTACATTTCTACGATGATGCCTTAAGGTTAGCTTCATGCCAGTATTCTTGCTTTCATAAAGTCTGGTTAGGGCATCAAACATTTCCTTTGGTGTCTTCAATTCTGATACGTTAGGTATTGAGTGATCCTTAATCGAGTTTGTCAAGATCCTCTTAGCCTTGACTTCATTCTTCTTGAATTTTGATTTGGCGTCTTCTTCTCTTGGTTCTGGAAGCACCTACTTGGCATGATCCAACAACCCACTCTCTTCTAGAATGAGGAGTACCCTATGCTTTCACGATCTAAAGTTATCTGCTCCATCCAGTCTATCCTCAACTCTTATACTAGTAATCAGTTTTGTTGGTAGAAACCTTAGGACTGAAAAATCCCAAAATTTCAAACTTCTCCAAACTGCAATCTAAGTGTTGCAGTGAGTCCGCTAAAGTTGGGCGAGTTGCTTTGAAGTGGAATTAGTCCCAATGACTTGGAACAATTGTTCAACGAGCTTGAAAAAAGAATTGTGCAGCTGCAAATCTCAAGATCTTCCTTCCAGCCGTTAGATTGTCTTGAAGGTAACCAACTTTGATACCATGTTAGATTTTCTTAATTTTCAGAGTATTAGGATTATTAGCATACTTAGATCTTCTTTTATATTAACAATCATATACCATGAACTAAAAATTTGAGCAGCATAAACAAGTACAAGAAGACATGAGAGTTTATCCTGGAAAAACCCCAAACCCAGGGAAAAACCCAACCAACCTTTCTTAGATAGATTCTGTCAATAATATAATCCAACCATGAACCAGCTCTCAAGAGAAACAAATAATGAAGAAACCCTAACACAAGGCTATCACACCAGAAAGAGATAGCATACCATAGCTGCAACAACAACACCATACAGAGATAACGCGCCTCTTCTCAAGGAGAGCCCACAAGAGAGAAACCACCACCAAGAATAACCAAGAATCTCCAAGAGTTGCAGTGTTGCATCTTCCTTCCTTGCCTCAAACTTGCGCTTTCTTCTTGAGTGAGAGATGAGTGAGTGTGTACAAACGATCAAGGCGTCACCTTATTTATAGTATTCACGTCACTTTAGTTGGGGCCGACTTCTTCTATGGGAAATTATATTTCCCCTTTATCTTTTCATGTGGGTCGACTTCTCTTCCTGGAGGTTCTAATTCTGCTTTATTCTTTTCATGTAGGCCTACTTCTCTTCTAGGGTGTTCTTACACTGTTCAATGGTATTCCTTTGACTTATGGAATCTTCTTCTCTTCTAAGAAAGGCTGTCTAGGAGGACAATACCTCCCACGGCTACCAAAACATCAACACCATCACAATTCCCCTAGGGTCACCCGAGAAGCCTCCCTTGTGTTGGAATTTTCCTTCGTTAAAACGAGGGAGATATCTATTGAGGTGTCAGTGATAGGTATTCCCAGTTGTGTCTCACATTTGTGGCTTGGGTTGGGCTTACTATCGCACAAGTTGTAGGTTGGGAAAAGTCCAACCCAACCTCCAATTGACGACAACTAAGAGGGCACCTACCCATTGTCACCTTAGGAAGGTGTCCCCGTCACTTTAGAGGTGAGGTGGTCACCTCAAGGGGGTAATCCTAGTGACCCTAGGGAGAAATGAGATGGAAAATGGTAAGTATGAATGGATGTCCCTAGAGGTCAATTCTAAATGGTATGAAGAGCTTGGGAAAGAGTCTTGAGAAGTTTCAAGGGTTTCCAAATGAGTTGAGTAACCTACCAAGTGTGAATACTTTTTCGAGACACAAAGAAAACCAAGAATATAATGTAATATGTTAGTTGGACAAGCAAGTTAAGCTTGATATCCCTAATTGCAGCAAAAGTAAATGATATATAGCATCTCAATCAAGATAACAAAGGCTGCAATGTAAGTGCTAATTATATGACAAATAAACAAGAGACAAATCTAGCGAAAACTATCTCAACTCACCAATTATTAACCAATGACTTTAGCACAAAAAGCAAGGCTGAAACAAAATGTTACTGTAGTAATATTATCAATGTTATGGTTGTAGAAAACAAAGCTTAACAACAAAAATATAAGCCACTCAAAACCACTTCCAACTAGCTAGATAAGTGTGCTAGGGTTAATAGAGAGTGTTGACCACCTATTTCAACTAGGTGTCAACGTCATGTACCATGAAGACATGGACCTTGTGCCATGACAAGTTCGAAGACTTATGGCTCAACAGGGCAATTTTGCCCCCAGAACTTCTTTCTCTCTCCACGAAATGTCCACTCCCCTACGTGGGAAAATTTTGTAATGTAACATGTTAGCATGGGTCAAGTTTAATAATTTAGTGTCCTAGGACTTTATCATTAGAGAAGTCCTTTCATCAAGTGTATTTTTTTCCTCATGTAATTAATTTTGTTTTTCAGTGATTTTAATTGCTTGAGTTTTTCACTCAATAATCCTCCAAAGTGGTGAAAGGTGTCATAATGATCGAGCCCAGTGGGTGAATAAGGTATAGAAGTGTTGTAAATGACCATGCTAGACATCTCCTAGAGTCTTGCGGAATTCTGTTAAGTTTTGATAGGATTTTTTAATAATAAAAATTTCATGTAAATTGGAAATTTTTAATTATGTTTGATGTAAAGTGTAAAAATTGGGTCCTTGGGGATTTTGTATAGGGGTGTGAGTACTCAAAACAAATGGCTTATGACTCCCTACACCCTTGAACCAAGTTTCAGCTCAATTGGACAAGTTTGCTAGGTCATTGTCCATGAGGAGTCCAAGTCAGCCAGAAGTCAGCAAATAATTGGCTAAGGTAAAATGTCAAAAATGTAATTGATTCTAAACCCAAGAAAAGAAAGGGGGGACTGTTCTCGAATGTATTTCCTAAGTTGGAAAGTGAAAATCCACTTAGAAGAAACCCCCCAAGCCAAGTTAGCAACTTGAAGTGAGTTTCCCTAGTGAGAGGGGTGCCCCCCTTCTTCATGAACTTAGGGTTTATGAAAAATTAAAAGATGGGGAAGGGCCCCACACATTGACGCCCCCCTTGATGCTTAATTAGGTGTTTAAACACTAGAAAATGGATTTCCTCCCCCTCACAACGCATCCCCTTTCTCTATGGTGCAACTCATTCCCCTTCTCTATGGTGTGCCCCTCTAACCCTAAGTGCACCCCCTTTGACTGAATCTTCCCTCCTTTGATGAATGACACATGTAAATCATCCAAAGGGGGTCTCTCCTCATTCCCTCCTTTAAAAGAAGGCCCCCTCTCCTCATTTTAGCATCAAGCTTCATTGCAACCCTATGCTTCCCAAATTTCTCTCTCTCTCTCTCTCTCTCTCTCTCTCTCTCTCTCTCTCTCTCTCATGTAATATTGCTGCAATTTGCAACCACTTGTTATGCAATAAAAGTGAAGCTTTGGAGGTTCTCTTGGTGTATTCTTGGTGCTCTTTGGTTGTTCATGTATGGTGTTTTCCTTTGCTTGAGGTAATATTGTGAATTTTTGTTCATTTTTGCTCACATTGTTTTACTTGAAGAACCCTAAGCAAAGTATTTTGCTAGGGATCTGTAGTAGTATTGTTATAGGTTTATGTGATTTGTTTTTATTAGTGTTTGAAAAGTATTTTGTAGACATTTTATAAGATATCACCTTCCTGCCTCATTGTATAGCAAGGGTTTACAGGTTTACATGTTATCCAAAGCTTGGAGGAGTGGACTCCAAAAGCTTCATTTTACTTCACCTAAATTTCTGATATAATTTTCAACTCTTATATACTTATTTTCTGCACATATAATCATCTAAAACTAACTTGTTTAGGTGATTTTTAATATTTTTCAACACACTTTACTTGTTGTTTTATGCAGGTTTTCGCCAATGCAAGGGGAAGTGCTGCCAAAATTTGGCCACTAGGACCTCAAGAAAGCACCTAAAGGCTATGGTGCAAAACCCTCTTCCACTTCTTGCTTTCTAAATTATTGTAAGAAGCCTAAGAGAGTCTCTTGGGCTTGCATTCTCTAGTTATTTTTCAAGTTTGTAATATGTAAATTAGTTTTAGAAGTTTTTCCCACACCTTGCATGTGAGTGGATTAGCCACCCTTGCAAAATCGTGTTGGCTAGTTTAGAAGTAATTTTCTGATTTTTGTTTGATTTGTTTGCCCATCTTGGTCACGAAATCGGTAGGTTGGTCCTCCACATTGTGTCAAATTTGTGTGGCTAGTTTTTATGTCATTTATTTTAAGCAATTTGTTTTCGTGTTTGCCCACACCTTGCATGTGAGTGGTTTTGCTACCCTTGCAATATTGTGTTGGCTAGTGCTTAAAATTTCATTTTTGCAAAATAAACTTAAATCACCCCACCATTTGCCCTATATTCCCTCCCCTTGCCACTTTGTGGATCTTGGGTAATAAGAAAGGGCAAAGGACTGTGTGGCTAGTTTAATTAGGCACTCATTTCCATTATTGTTTGGCCGTTAAAAAAGGGTGACTTCTGGAGGCTAGAAGGTGTTGAAGTCAACGACGGTTTCATGACACTAGGTGTCTTGTTGAGCGTCCAGCACCTTGGATCTGACTTGTGGAGCTAGGAGAGAACCTTGTTGTTCTCTTTTTGAGCACCCAACATTTCATCTTGGTTAAGAGATAAGAATTTGGGGTAGTCACATAGCTTAGGTTTGCAACAATTCACATCTAAACCCCCTAAATTCAAGAGAGACCTAAAATTAATTAAAAGCAACCTATACACTTTGCAACACATTCACTTTACATTTCTTTGCAATTTCTTTTTCAACAATTTATTTTCAAGTATTGACATTCCATTTATTTTCTGCAAGTTATTTACATTATTTACTTGTCAAAGTATTCTTTATTCCTTAGCATTCTTTAATTCTTTGGGAAGTAATTGCTTAAGTGTAAAATTATTATTTGATTCATTGTGCAAATTATTCCATCCTTCATTTTATTTTGTAGAAATATCTTTTACTTGTGTATATTTCAATAAGTAAATTTGGTAATCTTTAGGCACTCGTCTAATTTTTGTATTATAAAATAAAGGTTTGTTTGTCATTGAAAGATTGCATATTGCATTGTTTCTTGTCATTGGGTTGGGTCTCCCTAATCAACAAGTTAATTAACTCCTAGAACTAAAATTAATCCTTAACATAGTTTAATAGGGTCTACCCCCCTTGGCTTCCCTAGGAGTGAGCCTAGACGAAAGGAATCTAGATTGAGGTGAGAGTGGGTCTGGATTCAGGTTTGTGCCTCCAAGGACACACCAAGTGGGTTGGAGATGCCTCCACATTTTTAGGTGTGTACTAGGCGACAACAGAGAGTTAGGAAAAAATTAGAGCTAAATCCTAGGGTTAGTTTATGAGTTATTAGGGGTTAGAGGGTTAGTTTTATACACCCCTAATGGTTGTAGGTTAGTTTTGTAACATCAGCAAGAATTAATGGTTGAAAGGGTACACCTCAATGAGGCAAGGGAGCCAAAATCTCAAAGAACACTTTCTCAGAGAGACAATCTTAAAACTTGAAAATTTCATGTTTACCAAGGCAACAATTTATTTCTCCAATGCAACAAGTAAATGACTAGTGCCTTCAATAATTGGATTAATGGAGTTAAGCAAAGAAAGAGCTAGATGTACTACCTCTTGGCGGTGTAAATCATCTTACTCCCCAAGGAAAGTATCTCTAGCAAGGGTTTAAGCTAAGAGGGTTTATGCTCGTATACTTCCCTTAGCAAACCCTTGTTAAACCAATAACATATAAGCATAAATATGATGGATATGTATGCCCTTATATTTCTCACCTAGCTCTAGCAAACAACCTTGACTTGAATAAAAAATGATACTAATAATGTAAAAAGCCTTACCATTTCAAGGAAAAAGCTAAGACAACCCACCAAAATAGCAAAGAAGAGCCTTTCAAGGCTAGCGTATCACTTCCATCAACCAATAACCAAAGAGATAGCCATAAATAAGAGCACAAGAGAGAGAACTAGTTAAAGATAGCAAAAATTTCAGTCCAATCTTTCTCCAAATGGGAGAGTTGTGTCTCAAAATGAGATCTTATGATCTCTATTTATACAAAATGTCTCCAAAATAGTTTGTCCACATAATTTTAGGGTAAACCACAAGACTAGGGGTCAACAACCCTAAAATTTCCCCTTTACACAAATAATATTAAACAATTCACTTAAAATTTACTTTTACACAAAAAGAAACCCTAACTTAAGGTGACATCACCCCTTTAGGGGACATTTTCACACTAGAAGCAAGTCATTGGTGTTGGAGTAGTGTAGATAGGCTTCCCAAAGCCACATGTCAATCATCCAAGTTATTTCCTCATGGTCAAAGCCTCAATCTCCTCAAAATGTACTTGTGTTAATGAATAACAACCTCACCACCAAACCCTAGCCCTCTTAGATGACGTCATGCCTCCAAAGGTGACATTTTGCCTCTCCTTGGAAAAATGTTTGGCATGTGAGGACTAGGTTATTTCGTCCACAGTGTCTTCTAGGCCTCCGAAGTTTCATCTCTCTCATCTAGCATGTGGGCCCTTAGCATCCAACCTATGGGATTCAAGCCCCATAGATGCCCAAGCTAGGCTTGTTCCTCCAAAACGGTCCACTAACCAGGTCCTGCAAAGACAAATAAGCACGCCCTCCAAGGTTCTCAAGTCAAAATATCATGATGGGTAAATCAAATCAATAAATGAGCCACCTAAGCATGTGCATCAAAGATTACCATGTCAAACAAGTAAGTTCTCAAAGACATTATGCAACTTGCCAAGCTTGGATAGGGGAGGGTTGACGAGGTGTCCTATTGGGTAGATCTTCCCTAGGTCAAGGAATGTTTCCCAAGTGATCCCTTTCTAAACCATGTAAAGTGGATGAAGTTGTTAAGGATCAAGACTCATTGGGCATGGGGTTCATGACATACAAGGGGTTGTAGTGTCTCATTCATGGGTGCCTTTGTAGAGGGTGTGTGGCACCTTCGTTTGCGATGCAAATTTTCCAAGCCCATTGTTTTTCCATTCTTTATTTCTTTCATAATTTAAGGACAAGTTGAAGGCCAATGTCCTGGCGTGGTGTCCAGATAATAACAATGTCACTCACAAATACCTAGCGGAAATGAGAAGGTTGACTTGTGATGAGACCCCCTTTCTCTCATCGATGCAACTGAGAGCCATTACCCTAGCTTGGTGACCAAATGATGGTAATCTCATACCATTAGATATCCATGATCATGATAATTCAACTCGTGATGAGACCTCCTATCCTCCAACTAACCCTTTAAGCATTCATAATCATTATTCTTGTGGGACCCCCTTTTCTTACAGATAAGCGTTTCATTGCTTTCTTAGGTGATCTTTGGGCAAAGCATCTGGAAGGTTTACAAGTAGGATTTTATCTTTTACCCAAAAGCAATCCCCTTGGGCCTTCAACCCCTTCTTCCCATAGAAGGAGGGGCAACCCCTTCTTGAGTCAATACACCCTAAAATCCCAAGAGATAAGGAAATGGGGTTTTTTAATGATGGAAAATGGTAAGTATGGTTGGGAATGGTACAATGTCTCTTCAAGGGAGTTCCTAGTAGCAAACTTATTCCCAAGGAAGACCACTTACTAGGGCACAATGTCAACCACCAAGGTAAATCAAGGAAAAAGGCATAATGTCCAAGCATATATCATGAAATCTAAAGCAATCTAAGATATACCATACTCAAAATGCCTCAAATATTGAAATGACACTCACCATAATACCTAACTTGTACCTCATGGAGCAAGGCCCATTTCCTTCCGAAAACCAGCGGGTGTGGTGGATGTCATCTTGCAAATCCTGACCTGTGTGGTGGTGAGAAGGGTCTCCATCTATGCAAGTGGACATTGTTGGTCATGTAGTCTCTCAACACTCCATATCTGCAACCTGAGGGCCTCGAGACATGATCTCCTTAGTTATCCCACAAAATGGGGATAATAGGGCTTTTCCCAAACTACAAATTGTGTGATAACATACAACATTACACACACCAATGAATGGTCGAAATTTGGATGAATACATGGTTTGTAAAGAACATGAATGGTGATTTCAAGGTGGTTGTCTCTGGATGTTGTGATGAATCCAATCATATGTAGAAGTTGAGGAAGACTCCTTCCTCAAATAGAAAAGGTTTTGTTGTTATGATACCCAATGCCAATGACACTAGCTTGTTTTGGCATCCTTGTCTTGGTTAAATCAATTATAGACAACCTTTGTGACATATGAGTCGACTACATATGGTTAGTGATCTTCCACAGATTGAACCACCTAGTGGTGTCTATAAGGGGTGTGTAATGGGGAAACACCATCAAGGATTATTTCTTAAGGACAAAGCGAGGCAAACTTATCAATCTCTTGCACTGATTCATAATGATATGAATGGGCCTATGGCTACACTTCTATTCAGGAAGCTAAGTACTTCCTCACCTTCGGTAAATATTTTTCTTACTTTCTTTGGGTAAAAACCATTATACCTAAGGATGAGGTGTTGGGAAAGTTTTGAGAATTCAAATCTCTTATGGAAAATCAAAGCAATAGGATGATCAAGTGTCTCACATCTTAGGGCATCTATTTACAAAGAATTGTTC